>OX451397.1:2987100-3232470 GCA_949629135.1 Eremobia ochroleuca
CCTTTCCGTTGACCGTTAAGGAGTTCCTTCGTCTGAAGCCAGTCCTGGGTGTAGAATCAGGTCATGCATCATAAAAATGTATTGTCTTTGAAAGAGAATCAACAGGTAAAATTTCAAGTCTGTAGGATAAGAGGAGGTGGTTTTAATTCAGCTTGCAAGATTTGACATAACATTCAACAGCTTGTAAAAAAATGCTGTAATTCAAAATAGTTTAACAAAATTCTTGATAGACGTGAACATGAACATAGATGTGGTAACACAGACATACAGACGTTGGCACTGGATGGATGCAAAAACCGCGGCAAGCGCTGTCACCGAGCCGTGTATTGTGCGCAATTACCGCATCTTGCAAGGATGCTAATACTTCTCTGTTATGCAGTTATTTGAATATTATATCTGAGTAATGAGTGTCTTGCAAAAAATGTTTGGCTGGTGAACCCACATCGACGCGCAGACTGTTACAATGAATTCATGTTTCACTGAATTCACTTCATGATTCTGGACTATGGAGCGTTGTTTTTGTCGGTTATCAGCTATACTCCTTTTTGAACGTATGGGTTTAGGTATTGGACGTTTGTATGAAACGCTGCGCCTCAGTGTCCTTTACACCGCTAGATACGGTGTTATCTTAGAGCTTACTTTAAATTCTCTTTAACTCTTTACTTTTTTTCTTTCACGAAAACGTAGTAGCAACGAGAACTGCATACAAATCTCACTCTAGGGCGTCTGCTCATGTCTTTTTGGGACAGCACCTCAACGACGTAATTCACTGGCAGACTTACAAACGTCCTAAACCATTGCATTGGCATTGTGTCAAGGCGATATGTTCGTATTCAGCAGAGTTAAACCGAACTAGGCTCCAATTACTTACCAATTGTGATACTAGAATGGTAAATAGTTGTCTATAGGTATGTGGTTACTGTTGGGTGATCTCAATCTGTGGTTTTTTATACATAACAGGTTGTGGTATTGATTATATTTTTTTAAGAAAAGGACTTCGTGCGTAATCTTCATCACAATAAAATTGGTCACGGTACGAGATCGTATAACCATCTAGTACTTTAAATTTTTATGTTCACAATAACCGTTATCTTTGTGTCCATCAACGAGTTACAAAAAAATCCGCAAGTGCTTTTGTGAAATCCGAAAGTTCTCGGACAAAAGCTTCTTTCTTGTCACTACACCCACAGTAAAAATCATGTCTATTTACGAACACAGCATCCCACATACGATCACTGGTATGTACGAGTGTATGATATTCTATCACCAGAGAAAGTGACGCTAATCATCACACTACAACAGCTATTGAGAAAGCTCGGTGTTTATTGTGGTATTAATGTGTGAAGCGCAATTAGTGATTTACAGGGTCCACCTTCTCATTTAAATTTGGATGAAACAAAAAAAAAAATCATAGGTATAATAAACCATACCATGTCGCAAAAAATGCTTCACCTCCTCGATATCCCAAAACATGCAGTCAAAGTGACCTCTGCGATGCCACTGACGACGCCGTAGAAGTGGCAAAGTTTTAGGCCAACTTCAGTCGTGCCAGCGACACGAGGAAGTAGAAGAAGGTATAATAAAACTATATGTTTGGGAGTTAAATAACGTAATCCGTTGATGTTTGATGTTTTAACAGTTTAATGATTCATTTGCAATGAATAAAAGAAAATGCAGCGAAAATAATGACGCGGTAAAGCGTGCCATTCAGTCTATCGGAATTGCACGTACGGGGACACAGTGACTGCGAGAAGCATTCGGCACAGGCTTTTGTAAGCTGACACTTGGCGAGCCAAGGCACTTACAGTAACAAAGAGAATCATTCAATGTCAGTCAAGTTATGGTCACCTAATCATGGCCCTAATTTCTGCGACATTCAATCAAAGTGAATCAATTTGGTTGAACCAATAATCCTGCCATAAAACACTTGTCCAATTAAGATTTAAAACAAAGTGAATAAAAGTGAAGAACCTAAATAAGAAACCAAAAGCTCAGTATTATATTTCTCATAATGAAAAACGAGTGACAAAGTGTCACCTGTGACCTGACATTAATTTAACAACATAAACACGTTTTAAGAGATAAAATAACACTTTAGAGGAGCTTCCAAGTGAGAGGTTGTTTTTTAATACCGTAGGTAGGTACGTTTACTGAATTTCGTTTTTTTTATTAGCTATGCTTGATAGTACATTGTCACGCAATTGGATAGGTTCACGATATAAAAACTGTTTTGCCGCTAGAAGTGCTTATGAGGTCGTTGACAATGGTGCCGATTCTGTTGTTAACAAACTAAATTAAATGTAAGTTCAGTGCATCTTTTTCTTTCTATTTCATTAAGAAAATGACAGAAGATAAATTTTAGTTTAGTCCTGTCAATTTAATCAGCGTCTGACACTACTCCGTACAAGTTTAGACGTGCCTAAAAACTTAACTTATTTAACTTACGTCAATTTACGTCAGGCACCCATTAATTTGACAGGACTAAACTAAAATTTATCTTCTGTCATTTTCTTGATGAAATAGAAAGAAAAAGATGCACTGAACTTAAATTTAGTTTAGTTTTTGAACAACAGAATTGGCTACAATACCTATGTAAGATTGCATATTAGATGAGGCTACCATTGTCGAGAATAGCTCGGTGGTTATTTTTTTCTGATGTTTTTATTCTATGTATATCGTTGTATAAGCGCCCAGTACCTACTTCATTATAAGCTTGTAGCACTCAATGGGTTTTTAAGAAACCGGACTTAGTACAAATTACTCTCACCAATTGGTCAAAGTGCGTGTTAAGTAAATTATGATGCATGTTCCTGGTGCAGGATGGGGTAAAATACGTATTTCTGACAAATACTTAGAAAGTCTTTTTGGTAATACAACGTGTAAATACATTAATGATGGTCACCACACGCAACCAATTTTAGTAAATGAGCCTCAGACATCGGGACCTCGGTATGAGGAACATTGTTATCCGAATTTTCAAAATGAAAATTGTTTTGTAATAGGTACCTTCTTGTACTCTTTTATGTGGAATTATCGAACCGCCGCCGCCGTTTCGCACGGTTTTTAACCGACTTAAAAAAAGGGTGGAGGTTTTCAATTCGGTTGAATTTTTTAAAGTTTGGTTTTGTGTTACCTCAGAACTCTGTTATTTATAAGCCGATTTGTAAAATTCTTTTTTTATTAAAAGGATATGCTTCCAGATTGGTGCCATAGAAATTTCATCAAAATCGGTTCAGCAATTTTTTTTTAAACATAAATATATAAATACATAAATTTCATGTTTCAACCCAGCGGTTTAGGCTGTGCGTTGTCTGTCAGTGAATAAATGAATTTAAGATTTTTATTAAATAGATTGGTTGTCAAACTCGTCACTCGGTACCTGAAAATGGACATCACCATCGTGTCTCCGAGGCAGGCTTAGTCAATGTTGCCAAGCGTGCGGACTTAAGCACTCGGTATTTAGCAAAAAGACAACGCTGGAAGATTATGCTTCTCCTAGCTGGGTGCAAAACAATATGTATTTTGGTTTATAAGAAGGAAGTCTCAGACGGTCTTGTGGTCGCAAGCGCTGCATCTGAGCATGAGTTCCTGGGTTCGATTCCCGTATCAGTCAAAGTGTTATTGGGTTTTCCCTTTTGGAATTTCTCAGTAGCAGCCCGGAGTGTGGATTTGCCAGAGCCGGTGGGTGGCATTAGGCTCGCCCCCTATGACATGTGACGGTCGAAATACATAATTGTCACAGTCGCGAATAATATTTTGATCTACATACAACCCGACGCTGACGTGGAAATTGCAAATACGAAAGAGAATTTAGATTTTACTACTCTAGTGCAAACCCTTACGATGAAAGTTCTCTATCGTAGTACTGAGTTTCAATAGCATACGAGGCCAGCTTTTACTGGTTTTGTTACCACTGTCGTGCGGCCTACTGTACGTGCAAGTGCTACAAGCTAACGGCAGATTAAAGTAAGTAATCAAGTTGCCCCTATAGTTTTTTTTTTTCGTTTCTACACAAATCATAAACTCACAACAACATTTGCTTACTTTCACATTAGGTTTCCCTTTTTTTCATATATAGGCAATGAAGGAAGTTTTAAGGCCTGGCAAAATGATCAGATTTTTTATTTAAATAAAATATGGGTAATATGTATCTACTGCAACTAACTCACTTTGAAACTTAATTTGTCACAAGCCACATCGTCTTTTGGGTGAATATTCAAAGTATACCAAATTCACATGTTCTAGTGGGTAAAAAATTTGAATTTAGGTTTAAGCTCGATTCAATATATGTATGTAATGTAAACCTACGATTATTAACAGGTGCTGTACTTTTTTTTTTAGTTTCTATGTTAATTATGCATAAATTTTAATATTAATGACCCAAAAACTCATTACAGGGACCTGTTCCATTACTAGATTTGATATATTTATTAGTATTATAGGAAATCTAGTGCGAATATCGTTAAATTGACTAGTGTGTCGAATAACTTAGTCTTTGTTTGTTTCATAATTATAAACTAACCCGTTGATTTATAAATAAATTAAAGACTAATTTGTTGTTACAATTTTGTAACGGCGCAAAACTCATTACCAGAACCATGACGGTAAATCGAATTTTACACGACAAAACCCTTTGATCATACCGCCTTTATGTGAACTGCCACTTCCCTGCTCTTCAGTCGACCGGCAAACGTAACAGTGGAAGGACGTACGCAAGATTTCGGGCCATAAATTACGATCGATGTGAGTATTGACAGTGTTTGGTCCATTTTGTTGTTCATTACAAGTCCGCTTACATCTTGATACGTAAATAAACTTGGTATCTTTTTGTTACATCAATTCATTAGATTCTGTGTCATTTTCATTTTTTAATATGTAGATAACATGTACTTATCATAGATAAATGTAAATTAACCTAACAGTGCTTAATTTTCATAACCGTGTCCTTCATTACCGTCGTTTACCGTAACCTTTTTGAGGTCACGGTAATGAATGAAAAATACGGTAATGACTCTGCTTCTATTTAATACTTTTTTTAAATAAATAATTTTTAAGGCGGTTAAGAAATTAATATTAATATTGTTGCTAAATAATATACTTAATATTTCAGTTAAAAATGGCACGCCCTAAGAAGACAATAGAGGAAATTTTAGCCAGAAGAAGAATGGCTAAGCGTAAAAGCTACGCTGCTTTAAAACAAAACGAAGAATTATATAATATTGAAAAAGAGAAGGAAAAGCAAGATACTTGAAGAGAAAATCTGAAAACAAACTTGTTAGTACGAGGGCTGCCTTTTAAGTTGTGTCGTTTGAAATAAGTATAGACGATTTAATAGATTATTACCATTTATTGTTTTTCAAAGAACTCTCCGCGATATTTAATACACTTTTGAATGCGTTCGAACCAGTTTTAAAAAAAATTATTCCACTCCGAAGTGGGGTAGTCAAAATGGCCGATTTGTATGCGTCAACAGCTTCTTTGGGTGAGCTGAAACGTTGACCACGAAAACTTTGCTTAATTTTGGGGAACGTAAAATAATCGTTAGGGCTCAAGTCAGGGCTGTAAGGCAGGTGATCTAAAATTTCGACATTTTGAGTGCTCAAAAACATCTTTGTATTGCGGGCGGTGTGCGAACTTACAGTAGCAGTATCATCCGACGCGACGTCTTGAGTTGTTTTTTCGAAACTCTGTGATGACTTGTGGCAAACAAACAGTGGTATACCAGTCAGCGTTAATCGTCTTACGATCTTCTAGTACAATAGTGGTGACGTGACCACTCTTTGCCACAAACGAGGCAACCATTTTTTTTTAAGTGCTCCGTGAGCGTATGACTTTGGTAGGTTTTGGCTCATCTTGGAAGACCCAGACAGTTGTCTGCTGCTTGGAATCTGGATGGTAAGCATATATCCAAGACTCGTCACCACTAATCATATCATAAACGTGTTTTGACTCTTCTCGGTTGAATCGCTGCAGAGTTTTGCGACACCATCTAACACGAGCTGCTTTTTGGTCGTCGCTAAGAAAATGTGGTATACAAAGAGAGATCAACTTTCTTAAGCCGAGTTCTTCGTGCAGGATTTTTTGGATAGTAATCCCTGAAATTCTGGCTGTCTCTATTTCACGGTATGTCACATGACAATCTTCGACGATTAGCTGCCGCACGGCGTCGATATTCTCTTGCGTCATGGCGGTTTTTGGATGACCTTCACGTGGCTTGTCACTGAAGCTAGAGTGCCCACGTTGAAATTCTAAATACCAGCGCTCTACAGTCCTAAGACACGGTGCTGCAGCACTAAACCCAGAATTGATCTCGTCAAAGCACTGAAGTCGCGTTAATCCTCTTTGAAAGTTGTAGAAAATTATCGCACGCATATTTTCCTTTGATATTTCCATTTTTACAACCGACTTATCACCTTTAAATAGACGCTACAATAAAACTATTCGACCTATCAAAAAACATTCTTTTGTTTTCGAATTCTAAATTCAAAAGATGAAAAAGTCATAAAAACATATGACTTTTTCATTTTTTTAATTTAGATTTTTTTTAATAATTGCGGGAGGTTTGCAAACGACACGACTTAAAAGGCAGCCCTCGTTTCCTAATCAAGAAGGCTGATTACCAAAAATATTAATTTATGAAAGACTTTTATTGTTATTTGTAATTCAGTCACTAAGATTTTTGACATTAGGCTTTTGTGTGATTGCGTTCCGTATATCAAAATCGGTATCGTTTAATACGACATTGTAAGGCTGATTTTTACCAAAACCATTCAATTATGAAAGAACTATTAGTTATTTTGTTAAGGCGATTGTTTAATTAACAATGAATGATAATCTATGGTACCTTTGTTTTTTTTTTATATTCACATCTTTTTTGTATCATTACCATGTCTTTGTATTTCATCACCGTATACCTAAGAATTCATTACCGTGGATAGGGTTCATTACCGTAACTTGGCACATATTTTAAGTGGCCATAACTCTATCAATGTTTGAAATATATGCGTGCCTTTCACATATCTGATAAATAAAATAATGCCAAATACCATAACGCAACCAAATTAAAAAAAAAAAGAAATTATAATTTTCGTACAAAAACTGCGCAAATAATGTCGAAACCGAAGAAACACCCTTTTGTGCAAGAATTAATGTTTGCTATTTAACAAAATAATTATATCATTCACACGAAAAAAAGATTCGTAAAGTACATAATGAATTACTTAATTATGAAAATATTTTAGCAATTACAAGGTTTTCGTTCCACTGTGTTGAATTAGGTAATAAAGTTAAAATATGTTTTGAAATTAGAATCCTTTGTCTTTCCGCTCCAAGAAAGGAATACAATCAACAGGCGGTTGACGTCAGTGCTTTAGTCTCCAAGACGCTCGTCATCTTTATTTGAAAGCTAAAGCGTTTTAAAACTAAGTGATTATACACTAGCAACCCCTTCTAACTTCGCACGGTTTTGACTTGACAAAACATCGATATTAATATCTACACTAATGTTATAAACTGGAAAGATTTGATTGTTTGTTTGTATTGAATAGGCTCCGAAACTACTGGACCGATTTGAAAAATTGTTTTACCTTTAGAAGCCAACATTATCCCTGATGAACATACGCTACTTTTTACTGCGGGATAATGCTTCATTCTTATGGGAAATCGGGTAGTAGGATTTAAACGGCCAGAATTCCGAATTCTACGCAAACGAAGTTGCGGGCGGATGCTAGTTTATTTAGTTTATTATATGTTTGTAGGACTGGAAGACGAGATGTCGGTCGTCTGGCGGCAAATTGAGCAGACGACATTATTGCCTGTGGTAAAACCTGGATGAGACTGGCACAGGAGCGTACACGTGGCACAAGTAAAGAGAAGACAAAGCACAGTAGTGAGTGTGGGTGAGGTCGGGCTGAGGATGATGATGATATATAAGTTTAATATCAAACTATTATATATAGCGCACGTTTATGACACAATCAGGTTTTTGATCAAAAACCGGAAGAAGACAAAATTGTTACTTTATGTTATCATGAACAAATAAATCATTGTTTATTGTCTCTTATTGTTTTATTCATTTAAAGAAATAGCAACAGACATTGTTTTTATCTTAGACATTATTTTGTAAAAGGCGATGAGCAAGTTGACATTAGACTATTGTAAATTACGTTACGTACTTACGTTAATTCATTTTATTTTTTGTAAAAAAAAATAATACTTACCTTAAGTTTTAATTATTTTGTTATTTCTACACACAATCTAAGTAATAATAATATGTTGATTAGGTAATCTTCGTCTTTCAGTAGTTTTAAATCTCGGCTGAATGGTTTGGTTTACAAAATGGTGGACACCATTATTATTGCCGAGTCTAATAGCCTATTGAACTTTTTGCTAGCATACGAAATAGAAGGATTCAATAATTTTCTTTTCTATTTTCTTTTTAAAAAAAACTTTGCCCCATACTAGGAATTTCTCCTGTATTGTGGGTGCGTTTACAAACATTTAAAGTCACATACACAAACAGCCAGACCCGGAACAACTACTTGTAGGTCATACAAATATTTGTTCCGTGCGGGAATCGAACCCGCGACACACTGCGCAGCAGTCAATCGCTTAACCACTGCGCCAACCGTGCCGTCAAATTAAGTAATTATTTGTGTTTTTTTGTAAATGTATTCAAAGTTATGTACTTTATTAATGTGTGTTCAGGAAACAAATTGAAAATCTTAAGTTTCCGATTAAGACGAACGATTGTTGTTATTATTTTTTTTTGCCTTTCATACAAATACTGTATTTCCATTACATTCTTTTGTTTTTTATTTTTATTTGTATAAATTTACATTATCTTGGAAAGGCTCAATAAATTAATATAAATTATATAACCTGGGGAAGAGCGGAGCATCCTAACACAAGCAAACTAATTGCTTAAAAGGATTCTCCCGACTGTAATAGAATAAGTTATTTAAGATGATGCAATTTTTTTTTTGTCTGCCTAACATACGTGTTCCTAGTTAATATTTTTGGTTATTAATGGCTTGGGTTTAGGATCCAAGATATCACAATTACCTTCATCGGAACAACGACATAACAAGCTATTGTTATAGAAGTGTCAGTTTCGCCAAGAAAACCAACTAAGTAACCTAGCCATCCAAAGAATGTTCTGTAGAAATCGTAGCAGATGCTAATAAATAATAATAAATTTAATGCTTGAAATTCCCGCAACGCGGGATGGAAGAGAACGTCGTAAGTGCCATAAGCTTGGCGACGTTCTTAAGATAAAACAACAACAAGTAAAAGCAATGAAAAGTTTGAACAATTTTCATCGCCTGGTATTAATTAATTAATACAAATAATCACCAAATTTTCATCATTTTTTTAGTCATGAGCATATTAAGTACAAATGAAAACTTCGTGATATTTTTTTATCGAGAAAATTTTAATATTTTGTTTCACAATAAGTGTCGAAATATCACGTAGTTACTCATATTTATATCTAAGTCTTATCAATTTCATGAAAAATCATATTGAAGATAAGTAGGCTATTTTGGTTAATTCCCGCTCTTAACAGGAAGGAGGACTTTTTGGCGCTGTTAATTCATAGATAATTAAACTGTCATCACCCACCAATATTTAATGAATCTTAAGACTCGATTATTTACGATCAATCAAATTAATTGATTACCAACATACCATTCTGAATTTTTGACATCCAACAAATTTAAGACACTTTACATTGAAATCCACATTATTTATTTCACTTCACACAAACACAAACGAATAATAATACTTTTATTTTGATGGTTTATTCGATCAATCGTCAATAGATTGATGAATGCGTGCGCGTACGCGGCAGATAACTGCGGAATGTTGTGTAGGCCGCGGATAACGGTGATGCGTGTGCGCCGGCAGCGGTAAATATCAGCGGATTACTATCAGTCCTCTAAACAAGTAGGTTTATCAGTAATTATGCTATGTAATTAGGTACAATTATTTAATTGATTGTAATATGGCCGAATTTGTTTAGGAGCTAGAGCATTTTAAGTATCGTATTGACATTGGTGTGCAAGTTTTTCTGAAGCTTTCATAGAGATTAATAGTAATAATATCCTGAAGGCTGAAGTTACTATCTTGTAACTTTATGCTTACTTTAATATGTGTGTTGCGATCAACTCATGTGTAAAGCTCCAGAGGGCCACCAAAATATGACCTAGCTACTTACCGACAACTAACGCTTCTTCTTATGCATTCCACCAAAATAACATAATAAGATATAATGTAACTAAGAATGTTCGTGAGCGGGCGTTGTCAGTTGAGACCGGAGCAGCCCGGAGCCTGAATTTTTTCCCGGTTGATGACAATGGACCCACCATAGGTGGAAATGGGTGTGGTACATGGGACTAACATAACTGGTGAAATGTACATACGTGTACTGTGTACTGCAGTAGACCTCTGACAAACCCTTCGGGATTATAGGCATTATTTTATATGTTATGTAAATATGACTTAATTTTCCAGTTACAGGTTTGCAGTAGGAAGACGCTCTAGGTCACGGATGGTGGAGTGTATACTGACGTCTACACCAAGTTGTTGATAATGCGTTGCTTGCTGGCCCAGAGGAATTCCTAATGTTTAGAGTGCTGAAGCACTTCCTTTGTTCCAACTGTTACACCATTATTACTTTAGACAACACAGCGCAACATTTCTATGAATTGTATAACCTTAAGCCACGAAGTATCTACGTGGTCCAAAACAGTGTTATCGTAAATCGTAGGTTACTAACTGGCTGTAATTTGAATATTAATCCAATTAAACAATAATTTTTACGCATTTTAAAGTACGGAACATGTAGATAGCGGCCATAATTCAGCTATAATTGGCCAAAAGTACCTCGTTCTAATAACTAGTCAGAATAATTAAGTATACTTAAAACAGATTTTGTGATCGTTAGGTACTCGTTTTGCAATTCCAAAACGTATAATATTCCACAGATATTTTACATTTGTTTTGGGTCTGACAAACTGTAACTGATGCAAACTGTACTGTGTTGTACACTCAACAGAAGTGATGGATGAGTCAATTAACTCAGCTGATTAATCAGCATTCTAGGCTGATTTGTTATACACTGGACAGCGATGTCCAGTGTATAACAACAACCGTAACAGTGTGTGTCGATGTGTTCCCACTGCTGGGACACCAGGCCTCCCCTCTGTGAGAGGGAGTGGGCATATCCACCACGCGGGCCCAGTGCGGGTTAGTAGATGTCGCAAGTCTTCGAATTTTTGATTCTAGGAATTGCCGGTTTCCTAATGATGTTTTCCTTCACCGTTTTGAGAGCAATGGTGATGAAATTATTTATACGCAAAGTAGTGCCTGGCTGGGTTCGAACTCCACGACCTCGACTGGTGAATCGGGGCCGTTACTACTGGGCCGCCACTGCTCCTTATAAATATTATAAGAAGCAGTATATATACCACAATATTATTTTTAGTATATGGAAAAATTTGACGTGGAGTTGCGGACACCAGCCCGTGTTACCTATTACCTATTACCTAGTATATGGAAAACCCGAAACACGTGTCTAGTATTTTTATGTAAAGAATCTATGTACAACATTTCAGAACTGTAACATAAAAAAACACGAAGCTATAAGCTTGTTATGTTACCCGATTGTCCGTACAAAAAGTTGGTTACCACTTACCACGCGCCACCGGCCGACCGGCTGTGACCTGTGTTGTGCGCATATGATTGCGGATAGGTATGTACTTAGTGCCGCTCGGTGTCCAACTTGTTAGCTTTTTTTAAATATTTTTGGGACAAAATATAACATGGTGTAAAAACTATTGGAATCGATTCAGTTACTAATTCTGAACAAACTATATTCCGGTTTGCAATATACTAAAAATAATGTTGTAACTATATTTTTATGGACATGCAGCTTTGCATCTTTCAAATGAGATGCTTCTCAGAGAAGCATTGTTATGCGGTTAATGAATGAGTCATGACAAGACGCAATTTGTTAAGTATAGTGGTGATGATTCTGCACCTTGATTGCATAACATACTATCAATCTCATTCTGAATTATTTTGAAAGATATTGCTAGTCCAATCCTTCATATGTTCGAAAAGCTGTCTGCTCAACAACGTAAATGACGCAATGAACGTGGTTGAACTGTCAAAATGAAAGCGATTGTTACTGATAGTGTGTTACGCATTTACCCTGCTATTCATAGTATGTAGTTAAGTAAAGTCGTTGTACACATAATGACGTCGGTCATCAGTAGTGGGAAATTTAATGATTGCCGTATTTAGTAAGAGCTCTGCGTTTTTGTTGGGTAATCTTTTGTAAAAGTTGTACTTAGTACAAGTGCGTGGAGATTACATTAGAATATTACAATCATAAAGCATTGGTACTTAGAAACCTATTATGTAATGTAGTTATTATGCTTTGAGACCACCAAACAACAAGATGGTTTTGTAAAAAATATTCAAGGTATTCGAATAGTGTTAGAAAACCTGAATCTCCCAAAAATAAACCTAGGTTGTTTTACACGTATGTAATAAAACTTAGGTTGGTATAGGTTTTCATATTTGAGAGAACTAGGTTCTTCCAAAATAACAACAATGAATTAGGTATAAGCTAATTCCGATGAAGCATTGAAAAAGTAAGGATGCCAATTGCTTTTTTTTTTTTTTTTACATCGCTTTGCACACTCCTCTTTATTTAGCAGCAGTATGTATGTTATGCAGCTTTAAACTATAAACGATAAATACATTCGTCGTAGATTATAGTAGTGCTTCACCTCTCACTTTATCTTAAAAGAATATTGCGTGAATTTATATTCTTTTTGTCATTTACGCGAACAGAGCCGATGTAATTGTATTGTGAAAAATTATTGCCATCACTGTCTATAAGGTCTACCCATTCATACACGAAATCTCTTAAGAGGTTATTTTATTCATCATTACGAACAACTTTTACTATGGGCCCAAATCAGAAATCGCGAAAAAAAAAATTAGCTGTTCCCTACATTTATGTTCACAACTCGTCAAAATGTATGTGACAGCAGATTTTTTTTATGCGATTTCACGTTTTGTCCTACAGTAAAAGTTGTTCATAATAATGAGTAGTGAGCTCTCTCTTCTTCTATTCTATTTTTTTTTTCAAATAAAAAATGGCAATGGAATCGAAAGTATTCGATAAATACTCGTACGTCAAAGCAACGGTGCTCATTCAACCGTGCGCGGTGCGGTTGGATACAAAACGCAACGATTCGTCGGTTTCCTATTGTAATGTGATAGTAGTAAGTACGTTGTAAATGGTCATTGTGCGCTGCACTAATCGTTCCACGTACCAGGGATACAGAACTTGAGAGAAGTGAATGTGTGAGAGGACTAGACAATATGAAAAAAAAAAAAGGACGGACCCATTTTATTTTATTTCCTTTTTTTTCAGTTTTAACAGGTACTGCTTAAGATATGTAATATCCAATAGTAAATTATTATACAACTAACAATTTAGACACCTATAAATACCAACGTTTTGTAATTTTTACGTGATTACAATACAACAAAGCCAAGGGAAGGCTATGATTTGTTATGCTTAGGTAAGTCGGTACCTTATCTAACATCTTTGAATAAAGTCTAACATTTTCGTTTACCTGTGTAAAATACTGGTATTCTTATACTTAGGAAAAGGCAGACAGATGATGCTGATGATTTTCGTATATGTACCTATATCAATATCACATTAATTTCCAGTCATTCAATTTAGACACAAATCAGAACCTATCTTTGTAATCAGAATCTTTTGGCAAGAAACTAGACATCGTTTGCACCGATACATTCACAAACACTAAGCAAAGACATGACTATCAACATCATGTACATGATATAGACCTAATGTCGGTCTAAGTGTGCGACGCACTCACACGAGTGGCACGCGTGAGCGGCAGATACAACTGCAGCCGTCGACCATTGTCGAGAACCGTCGCGACGCGACGCGTTGGCGACTGCAGTTGCCACTGCTGTAGGCGTGTGCCGCTCGTGTGTTCTAAGGCTTGTTTCTAATACTACATCATCATCATTTCATACGGCATCAGCTACTGCTGCAAAAGAAAGGTGAGGCTTACTGGTACCCCTTTAGGCCTCCCCTTTCGGGTCGTTCCGTTTTAATACAAAACCCTCCTTTTTAATAATAGTTTTAAATTCATACTTGAGCATCGTTCACTAGGTACTCTTATGTATCCGTGCGACAATTTAAGCTATGCCTAGGTCTAGTACAGTAGACCGCACATCAGTGTTAACACTTTGACCTTGAACTAGCCCAGCGTGATACGGAGTTTCAATAGAATGCGAGGGCAGCTTATACTGGTTTTGTACCTGTGACGTGCGACCTATTGTACCTACTAGTACAAACAGTGTAACTTAATCTACAGCATATCCTAAGTTCCTCATGTCGTTATCAAAGTCTTTGTTCTTGTACTGCTTGATCTTCGTCAGCCACCTCTCCAGGGACACCTCTTGGCGATGACCGCCGTACCTCTTCGGCAGGCACTCTGGGGGGATGTATCTGTAACATGGAGTTGAATTATTTATAACATTTTATGTATAGAAAATAACGTTACCTATATCCTAGTAATAAGCTTTATGAGAACTGCTGGCGGGAACATTAATTTTTTTCATACCTATGTGGCTGACTGCCCCAAGACAAGCAATGGATATGTACGGGGCAATCAAATGAGTGAGCACCTTAATGAATACATTAAAAGCAACAATCTTTAGTTATCTAATGAAGACGATGTCGGAAGTGAACCGGATTAACTATTTTATTTTGTTGGACTTAATACTAACTTATACAGTGCTCATGAGGAGCGTGAAATTGAAGGCCCTTTACAAGTACAAGTTTCCACTAATAAACAATAAAATAAAAAATATAGTTTAAAAAAACTAAAAAAACACGCTTTAATAGCAAATCGAAGTAACAATCAGAAAATAACTTTTAATTTAAAATTCTAAAATAAAAATAAAGATATGAAAAGAAAATTAAGTTTATTGTAAAAAAGCGTGGGGTGCTCTATATTGATTGTTGTAAATATACAACGTGTAATGTTAAATGAGCAAAACCTCAGACACCCCAACTGATTTTTAATTCAATTGACCTATTTCAGAGAGAAAAAAAAACATTAACAATATTGTACAGGTTTTGTCTGCTGTTTTAGTTTTACTGGCAATTCTGATCGTTTCTTGCGTCTGCGACGACGCTCTATCGAGGTAGGAGTCTTCACCGGGCCGCTGCGCCCTATTTACTATCTACGCTCATAAAGAACTTAGATTATCTTTGAACAGTGATTTAAATGTTTCCATCACATTTTTCCAGGCTTTGGAAAAACTTTTGCCAAGATCCTCACCATTTCACAATATTGAATGTTTGTGTGCAAAAAGTCGGGAAATTCGCGCACGCGCCGCCGCGGGGTAACGGGATAAAATAATTACACCTGCATGTGCCGGCGCCGCTCAGACTGAAGTAAATATGGCTATTGTCACGTATTTCGCACGACCCGCCTTCGTGCAGATCGTCATTTCTCTTTCTAACTCTTAGGTTACGGTTACGTTAAAAAAGATAGGTAGCATTATTGTTTACTTCAAATTGTCTTGTTCATGGTACTGTACGGAAGATTCGTATTCGCATTGCAGTAAAAGCTATTATTATCCCGCGTATGAGAAAATTTAAATTGCTTGACAACAATTTGTGTTGGTTTCCCTATTTTGGCGGCTTTGTGGCTGTGATGGCTTGACTTATTAATAAATAGACACGTCAAAGTTTTTAATGAAGATTTTTTGAAAAATGTGACCTATATTAAAAAGTGGTTCAATTGATTCTGCTCGTTATTCTGATCAAACTATTTTCCGGTTTTGCGCATTTGACGTTACACGTTTTATAATTATTAGTAGTTATTTGTAAACGGGAGTTAGCATACAAATATGATAAAAAGCGTCCCACGTTTTTACAATGAAATTAATTTTCTTTTCATAACTTTATTTTTATTTGAGAATTATAAATTAAAATTTATTTTCTTATTTTTCGTTCGATTTGCTATTAAAGCGTGTTTTTTTTAATCATATTTTTTTGTGTTTTTAAACTATTTTTTTTCAACTTATTTTTTTCAAAATATTGTATTGTCGTCGATCGTTGATAAGTCTACAACGTTTAAAGTAAATCTGATCGCTTAAAGTGGGGCAAAATCGAGCCCAATCGAATCAGTTACATACAAACAAACAAACATACAGGTGAAACTACAAAGCGTGTTCAAAAAATAGGTCGGTACAAAATACCTATACCTAATGATAAATTATTAGTACACGCACGCGCATGCTACTAAAAAACTTACCTAAAAAACTCATTAAGAACTTTCTGGGTATCCAACCCTGGATTGAATGGTTGCAGCCCATTGCTTAGGACAAAATGTTTTAGTATTTTCACGGGATACTTTTTGAATCTATTACTAATTCACAGAAATAAAGTAGAATGCTGTGTACTGATTCCTTACTATTCGAAGCACGTCGTTGGGAGCTACCTAGCGAAAGTGATCGCTTATGCGTGGGCCACGAAACTATCGCTTAAGGCGTTTTTCCGCTACACGCGTCAAAAATGGTTATTTTCACGTAAACAAATAGCAACTTTACCGTATTGTAATTAAAGTTGATTTTATTTTTTGCTGCTCGGCGCTGACTTTTGAAGCGCAGCGCAAAAACTCTATTGGCGTTCGTTTCGTGGCTCTCGGGTTAAACAGTTCGCAGTCAGCCAGGTGAAGTGGTTGTTACAAAGTTAAGGTATATTAGCAGAAAATAACAAATAAGTACGGTATTACAGATTTTCCTCATTTTCTGTTACGTCGGCTCAAGCTGCTACATTAGATAAACTTATTACAGCGCTGTGTTTGTGTAGAATAAACTATTTCTATTTCTATTATTGTTTCTGTAGTGTAAAGGATGAAAGTAAAGTAATTGAAATAAATGCTTTGAGTTTAAACACCATTCTGAAATCGTAAATAAATAAAGTAAATGATTGAACATTGTTGGCCGCGTTATGGTTCAGAAGTCAAAAAATTTTCACTACTTCTGAATCATAACGCGGCCAACAATGTTCAATCATTTACTTTATTTATTTACGATTTCAGACTGTTTATGTTGATACAATCCACTGATTGTACCAACATAAACCAAGTGAAGTTCATTAATAAATCGACCTTAGTGCTCTATGCACAACTCTGCAAAGATTTGGCTTTGCTTAGCTACCTTTGGTAACTCCGGAACAACAACAAGCTTTACCCGTAACTTCACTCGAATAAGTGGAAATGGGAGCAATGAGCAATATCTGTGATATTTTGGGTACACTAAATAAAACCTAGTGATAGGAGTATGGATGAAACGATACTATCTAGGTATCGATACTTTTTCTAAATGCCTTATCGGTCATAACGTATCGATACCTTCTCGGTATCGAATGAAAAGTATCGATGGCTTACAGTCCGCGCGCGAGCTCCGAGGAATGATAAGGAATGTTGACGTAATGAGCTAGAGTTGTGATTTAGTCGATATTGCACTGTCGATACTAATACATCTTGAGCCTCCGCGCGAGAGTACTTCATGAAATCATTTTATGAGGGTATTATGTACTTGAAATAAAAAAAAATGATGAAAATAAACTCTCCTCACGCACTTCAATAATAAATGAGTCGACAACATTCTCCATTAAGCCATTCCTTTGACAGTAATGTTCCTCTAATGCTAAAACATGTTTATCATAACCACACCAATCTTCTTTTGTGATATGCGTGATAGCTTTTTCGGTGATCTCCTTCAGTCTCGTCAGAGAAAAATCTGAAGTAATGTTGTGTTCCCTCACGAGCCTTTTAACTTTTGCCCATGCGAGCTCTATTGGGTTCAAGTCGCACATACAACGTGTAACGTTAAATACGCAAAACCTCAGACACCCCAACTGATTTTTAATTCAATTGACCTATTTCAGAAAGAAAATAAGTCATTAAAGAAATTGTAAAGGTTTTATGTGCTGTTTTAGTTTTACTGGCCATTCTGATCGTTTCTTGCGTCTGCAACGACGCTTTATCGAGGGAGTAGTCGTCACCGGGCCGCTGCGCCTCGCTGACACTGGCTTGCTTGACCTATTAATAAATAGACATGGCAACGTTTTCAATGAAGATTTTTTGAAAAATGTGACCTATATTAAAAAGTGGTTCAATTAATTCTGCTCGTTATTCTGATTAAACTATTTTCAGGTTTTGCGCATTTAACGTTACACGTTGTATAAGGCGGTAATCGCATTACATCGTGACAAAACAACAAAATTATAAATGCAGTACTATTTATAGTAGAAAATAACACTACCTACTATCGCAAAATTAAAAATGACTCGATAAGCGTGTTCTCGCATCAAGGTCGACACTAGTACTGGGAGAGTGCGGGGGATGGAGCGACGACGGTCGGGCGCGGCGCACCCCCGCCCGCTTCCTCAGCCACCGATTCCTCGGAGCTCGCGCGCGGACTGTACTTGTGTGTGACAGTTTTTTGGAAGGAAGTATTAGAGGCAAATAAGAACAGTAGCAAGTACATACATGGTCTAAGGATTTATTAAAACTTATTAAAGTTTTTGAAGCATTTCTTGCACGTGGTTGTTTTCTCATTTCTTTTGTAAAATACAGTGTGAGTCTTTATAAAGTGCACATATTAAAAAGGGTGAAAATATAAACAATTTTATCGGCGGAAAAAATGTCAATTTTTTTTTTTTTTAAATGGTAAAAAATGGTAAAAATGGTAAATTTTCTTTAAAAAATCATGAATAATTAATTTATGAGGTTTCTTTTTCAAAAAATTATGGTTTTATTAGCTTGGCCTATTATTAGAGATCATTATTAATTTTGTTTTGTTTTAATATGAAATTTAGTTTAAAAGTAGTAACAGTTTGTTTGCATGGGGTACCCAGACGAGATTAAAAAAAAAAAATATTTAAATTTTTTTTGACATTTTTTCCGTCGATAAAACTGTTTATATTTTCACCCTTTTTAATATGTGCACTTTATAAAGACTCACACTGTATAGCCACAGCTCAGCCTTTTGTGGTCCCATTTTCATCGATTTAATTACCTTATTTCAAATTCAGTCATAGATAACAAACAAACAACGCACACCGCAAGTGATGAGTGATTTACGGAAATCGCAAACAATGCAAAACCACCGTTTTTTGACAAGTAATCACTCACCAGTGGTGACTGACTGACAGAGTACCGATTCAAGTACTTACTTCACGATACTACTTGTTACTCAGTTCCCAAGTAGCGATGCCAAAAGTACTTGGTCACGAAAGAAAAATATCGAGTAAGTACTTGTACTCGTATCGTTTCATCCCTAGCTGATAGGAGACTAATGCCCGTTTCCACCAACAACAAGCGCCTAAATAAAATCGCGATGTTCAATTTTCAACTTTCAGCGCTGAGGTGAAGGTTTGGACTTATTTACACACATTTATATTTTAACACAAATAGTAAAAAAAATCAAAAATTTCAAGTAAATTAACTGAGACTATTTTACGTCCCAATTCCTCTCAACCAACTACTTCAAGGGAGTCTCCGCTATGGATTCAACCGTCTAATCAAATACCAGAGTATCCTACTTTTACAGACATCCAGCACAGCCAAATTTGTCATATCAAACAGCGTAAATTATATTCCAAATAAAAATTTAACTTTAAATTCCACAAATTGTTCTAACTTCTCAATTAATTTTAAATAGGTACTGTTCATATTATTATTATCAATAAATATTTTAGAAAAACTACTATTTTTTACTTTCCTTATATTCGAAATGAAAAGTGGTGAAAGTCATAAATTCCTACTCGGAACAATCTACTATTTCCCCTGCATTATTTGTGGGTGCTGAATACTCACTCATGTAAAGCACCAAGATCACTTCCGTGGAACCGAACCCTCTTCCATAGGTCGTCCACGGGTGCCAGACGTTTGAAGAAGTTGAACAGCGTCTCGAATATCCGGGAGCAGTTGATAACATGGACCCCTCGCATGTGCAGCGGGAATGCGAACTGAAATGAGACGAGAATAAGTGATTACTTTTCACTGCAAGATTGTCTTACTGTTTATTGACGAGACAGTGGTTTCCCTATCTAGTAGGTAGTAATAATAATAAACGAATTCTCGTAATTATAAACGATATCCCGTAAGTCCCATAAAGACTTACAGTCACAATTAATTGAATAAGCTTCTACTAAAATAGCATCTTCGGTTGTCTGGTGCAATTCTTCAGATTCCCAAGAATCAGAACAAGTTTGCAGCCGTACATGAAGTTAACCACACTCATTGTGTATGCAGCCCTAGTAGATATTTTTTTAAAACACTGGAATAACTCCTTACCCCCATAACATTCATGGCTTGTATGGCTATGGCTGGTGAGAACTGCCTCATATGCTTCATGGTGAGACCTGCACAGTCCAGGAGGGCGGTGCCTCCTAAGATCTGGAGCTTCGGCTGCATGATGCCGATCTCCAGAAGGAGCAGGCTTCCACGGATTAGATCATCTACTGGGAAGTCATCTGGATCCCATGCACCTGGAATTAATTTTATGAATTGGAGATTACTTCTTCACGTAACTAACCTTGCACCTTTTGCTGGTTACAAACAAGCAATACCCATACTTACTAACCTATTTGTTAAGACCACTTCATTATAATAGGTCTTTACCTATGAAATTGCCGTTTTGTATGAAAAAAATTAAACGATTTTTTTTCATCT
Source organism: Eremobia ochroleuca (assembly GCA_949629135.1). Lineage (NCBI taxonomy): Eukaryota > Metazoa > Arthropoda > Insecta > Lepidoptera > Noctuidae > Eremobia > Eremobia ochroleuca. The sequence goes on from OX451397.1 coordinate 3,007,917, forward strand.
ATTGTTTATTTGTATTAATCGAAGTAATCACCCATGCAATCAATGCATCTTTGCCAACGCAGTGGCAGTTTATTGATACCCTTCTTAAAGAAATCAGCTGGACGGGAGGCAACAAATTCTTCAAAGGCATTTTGTACTGCCTCTCGGGTATTGAATTTTTTTCCCGCCAAAAAATTATCCAAATTCTGGAAAAAGTAGTAGTCTGTAGGCGCAAGGTCTGGTGAGTAGGGCGGATGACGGAGAGCTTCCAACACCAGTTCTTGCAACTTGGAGACCGTCTGCTGTGCAGTATGAGGTCGCGCGTTGTCGTGCAGGAGCAACGGAGACGAGCGATTGACCAATGCTGGGTGGAGATGTGCCAGCTTCTCCATCATTGTGTTCAGTTCTTCACAGTACACATCTCCAGTAATGCTCACCCCGTTTGGTAAGAAGCTGTGATGAATCACACCGGCGCTAGACCACCAAACAGTGACCATCACTTTTCTAGGGGTAAGTTTTCGTTTAGGGCATTGTTTAGGTGCTGAACCAGGATCCAACCAACTTGCTGAGCGCTTGCTGTTATCAAACAGAATCCATTTTTCATCGCAGGTAAAGGTTGAGTTCAAAATTCCTTCATTTCCTTCATTTGTACTTCGCGCTGGCGATCATTGAGTTCGTGGGGCACCCATTTGTCAAGCTTTTTTACCTTGCCAATTTGACGCAAATGGACCAATATTGTTTTGACGCTAACGTCGAAAGCTGCTGCTAATTCAGCCGTAGATTGTGTATCATCAGCTTCCACAATCGCCTTTAATTCGTCACTGTCGACCAAAGTCTTCGGACGACCGCGAGGTTCATTTTTCAGGTCGAAATTTCCAGAACGGAAGCGAGTAAACCAATAACAGGTGGTGCGTTGGTTTGTAGTGTTAGCTCCGTAAACGTCGTTGATGTTGCGTACCACTTGTGCCGCGTTGCTGCCACGACGGTACTCATATTCCATAATTACTAGAATTTTTAACGTATCCATGATGACGAAAAAGATGGAAATGCGATGAAAATGTAACACTAATCAATAAACAAATTACTTCTTTTGGAAACAAAATTCCATGTTTTTAAAATAAAATTAATTTGAAATTAGAATTCTTAGCCAAACAAAAATTATTTTGATTTGAAATGGCCAGTACTGCAGAACGGCAATTTCATAGGTAAAGACCTAATATTATTTACTAGCATCCGCCCGCAACTTCGTTTGTTTAGAATTCGGAATTCCCGCCGTTTAAAAATATGTTGCTTAAATAATGTGGTTAATGTAACTGGTTTATTTATATATGTATAGGAAGATAGATTAGGTAGGCTTAATACATTCGTGTCTGTGAAACCATGGAAATACCCATATAAAATTTCAACCCAATCGGTTTAGCCATTTAGAAGTTATGTGAAAAATATAAGTACGGAAGGATAATTCATACTACCCGTTGTCCTATTACCCGTTGTCCCGTAGGAATGAAGCATTATCAGTAAAAAGTAGCCTATGTTTATTAGGGATAATGTCGGCTTCTAATGGTAAAACAATTTTTCAAATCGGTCCAGTAGTTTCGGAGTCTATTCAATACAAACAAACAATCAAATCTTTCCTCTTTATAATATTAGTTTAGACTACATTTCCAAATAACATTACAAATCACATTTTTATGAGTAGTTTTACAACGATTATAAACTTAGCAATTTAGATGATATCTATTATAGGTACTGTAATCGTTAATTTATACGGCATCGTTAAATTAATTGTAAACGGACTAACGGGATATGAGAGGATGGTAATAGTGGTCATAACTTCGGCGAATTGGCGCCATAACAAAGTTGGACGGACTATAAATACCTAGATCTCGATGTAATTATTTATTTCATTTTATTTTATTACTTAAGAAAACTTACAGCTAGGATACAGATAGTTTGTGAAAGAAGGCCAATTAAAAGTTTTCACAGACAATATTAGGGTAGCACAAGAAACAGTAGACAGGCGAGAGAAAGTAAGAAATAAGCACGCGTAGAGAATTAAGAAAAGACTAAACAAGTCTAAGACTAAAGAAGTTTTTACATGACATTTTTTTTTAGTTTCGGAACACTGGTGGAGAATATATCGGATATGAAGATTTTACAGAAAAAAAAGCTTTTAATGAAAATATACCAAATTAATGGTAACATAAAAATCCTTTACCCAGTGAAAATTATAAGATTAGTTATCTACCCTTATTTTTACGTAGACCTAGCAAAAGTTTACTTGATAAAATTATTTAAAGAAGACTTAGATGAGCATTGTGTAGAACCTTTAAGTCCGAGAACTATAAACGTCACTTAGCACGTACGCACGACGACATATCAAGCTATACATTTCCAGTGAAAGTTGACTTCTCATTGTACGAAAAGCCTATACAATGCGACGTCAGCTAAAACTGGAAATGTATAGCTTGATGTGTCGTTGTGTGTACTTCGACTATGCGTTATACCTGTCACTGTTGCACTGCTGTCAAACTACAAATGCAAGATAGAGACGGGAGCATGACATCTAAACCAAAGCATGTGCTATGTAACATTTACAGATCTTGGTCTTAGATTGAAAGCCGTCCCTAGCCGTAACTTAGTTATGAAAGCATTGCTATGGGAACATTCAGCCGATTTTGGCTCTACTGGACCCCGACCATTACTTATGTATTTGAGGTAGCATTACCTTAAGATAATATTGGAAAAAGGACGATGGATGACTCACCTAGTCTACACAAGATAAGTCTGCCAACATCAGGCCTGTCGAAGAGTACACCTTCGAACACGTGGCCTAGTTTAGTGAGGCTGAACCAGTCCACATCGCGCCATAGGTGCGGGTTCTGGTCCCGGAAGTTGGTGTAGCGGACTAACTAGAAGGAAAGTGGATTTTTGTTTTAATAATTATGATAAAGTGTTCAGAAAATCTAGTATCTCGCTATGTTTATTTTACAGGTCAGGAGGCGAGTTACCGTATTGCAACAGGTGGGAGATGAACAAATACGTGGCGACTTAATAGTGGTTGTATGTTGATGACAATAAGGGGCACTTTATTCATCGAGTAAAGAATTGTAGTATCAGATTGGCTATTCTTACATCTCAAAAAATTAATATATCTCATACATATCCATTAATAATATTTGGAAAACTCTCGTTGGTAAGTAATACGAGTAACAGCCGCGACGTCGTGGGTCGCTGCGTGTCGATCCGTGAATGAACCCTCCACTCGTATGTCGAGACTCCCCTGTGCCTCAGAAAGCCGTTTGTTCTGGCCATCATTTCTAGATCTTTGAGTGTGGCAACCAGTTTTACCAATTAAGGAGTACCTATCGTGTATCGTGGACCCAGTTACTGGGTTGTAGAGGTCAGAATGGCAGTCGCTCCATTTAATAGTATGGTATTTAGCTGCATATGGTTAGATTGCAAGCTGGCAAAATGCTAGGCAGTTGATGATGAGTTTAGAAAACTCTGTAATGCAGGGTTTGCGAGCGCTTATTTTGATGTGTAAAATGAATACGTACAAGTCGATGCGCCCGCGCAGGCACCGATCGCCGTGCCCTCAGGAACCGCAGTAGAAACGCATCATCCATCCGATATGGGTGACACTCCCCTCGCTCTGAAACATATTCATTTTAATTATTCTAAATACAACTTCTTATTTCATGGCAAAAAGATGGAATTATAATTGTAGAAATATAATTGTCACGATATGAACATCTCTGGAAAGATTATGTTGGATTGGAAAAAGAAAATCTGTTTCTTGTTTATTTTTGTGGAGCAAATTGCGGTAATTTGAAAGGGATTTTTTTTCCAAATTAATCCAAATGCATTTTGTAAGAATTTAAATTAAAGAAACGATGCTTTGAGGTCCAAATTGTTATTTTTTGCTTCAAGAAGAATAGCACTGTTAATTTATAAAATACCAGTAGAGCTGAACTGCTTGGTCCTTGGGTACCTATCAAACAAAGTCTCTTCTAGTTTTTTTAACTTTCCGTTTTTAACATGGTAATAAACCTTTACTTACCTAATACTATTTGATTCTACCCGAATTGGATTTCAAAATCAAAATCAAAATCAAAAGTCATTTATTCAAACTAGGCTGAGAATCAGCACTTTTCGAACGTCAAAATTACAAAAGACAGTCCCCCAAAACGCCCGCCCTTCACCACTTCCTAGTGCTTTCGCTGGGAAGAAGAAGTGGCGCAACAAACTCCCCAGCAGCACAGCTGTCTGTTCAGTTAGAAAATATAATTGACTGAATACAATACAAGGTATGCAAAGCAATTAACATTACAAGACACAGAACGCTAAATTAAATGATTTGCCATATGTCAGCTAGCAACGCCAATATACCAAGAAATACAATAAAAAACTATACGTACTCAAGCAAAAATTAATAAATGGAAATTAAATAAAAGCCTCCAGGTATAAAGGGCGTGACCGCTAACATATTTATGCAATGCTGGGTTCAGTTTACATAGCTGTCGCTTGAAGTCATAAATGATAAACTAGGACCATAAGGAAACTAAATAAACAAGTTATTAATAATGATAACAATGATAAAACCATGGTCAGCAAGACGACCAGTCACCACAAGCAGCACCCGTTCACGAGCATAACGCAAAGGTCAGCCATTACCCCCCTCGCCATATTTGAGGGAAGGAGACAACCCGACCCCCGACGCTACCGCAAGCAGTGACATCTAAGGGAGCATGACGAACTTGCTGCCGGTTGTTCAGGTAAGAATAATATGATCAATTGTCGAGGTCACTAGCTAACCACATATTGCAATCAACTCATTAGAAAACATTGCAATGGGTTGATTATGTCAATAATAAAATTAAAATTAAATTAAACTGATTTGACTTATACAGCCCAATAAAAAAACAATTGTATAATGAGCTCATATAACCTATCAGTAATTCTTTGTAAATTAATTCTGGAGAAAGAACATAAACATTGTCTTGAGTTAATCAGGGCAACCAACTATTCTTATCGTTTAAGTAGTCGTTGATAGAATAGTATGCCTTTGAACAAAGGTTAGATTTTACTTGAGCTTTAAATGCATTAAAAGGCAAATCTAGCAAAGAAGAGGGTAGCTTGTTATAAAAGGCTATACCAAGACCAACAAATGAGTTATGAACCTTATGAAGCCGGTGAAAGGGAGCACGTAGTTTGTCCTTATTTCTGGTGTTAACATTGTGAATATCACTGTTTTTAGTATACAAGTGTATATTTTGCCTAATATATAAGATGTTGGCAAGGATGAATTGTGATGCAACCGTGAGAATACCAATATCTTTAAAAAAATCTCTTAGAGAAACTCTAGCGCCTAGCTGGTAAATTGCTCGAACAGCTCGTTTTTGAAGGACAAATATATTTTGTATATCAGCTGCTTTGCCCCACAGCAGAATACCGTAGGACATAACGCTGTGAAAATAACTAAAATATACTAAACGAGCTGTATCAACGTCAGTGTACTGTCTTACTTTCCTGACGGCGTAGGCAGCCGAACTGAGCCTTCCTGCTAGGCTCGATATATGTGGTCCCCACTGAAGTTTGGCATCTACTGTTATTCCCAGAAAAACGGCCGAACTCACAGTTTCAAGCGCGTCTTTATCTAAGACGATGTTGGGTCCTAGATTTCTAACATTCGGTAAGGCGAACTTTACACATTTCGTTTTCTTGGCATTGAGAACTAGGTTATTTGACGTAAACCAATCCGTAACTATTGAGAGTGCACTGTTTACGTCGTCAAAATCTTGTCTATTCCTATCTACTTTAAAAATAAGAGATGTATCATCAGCAAACAGTACAACGTCACAGATTCCCTTTAAATGGAATGGTAAATCATTAATATACACTAAGAACAAGAATGGACCCAGTATTGAGCCTTGCGGTACACCTAACTGAACTGGTAGCGCGGAAGATTTCACACCATTAACATCTACACATTGGAACCTATTATGTAAATAACAATTTATTACGTTGAGAGCTTCGTTTTGGACACCGTAATGACTTAGTTTACGCAAAAGCGTGTCATGGTGCACGCAATCAAAGGCTTTGGAAAGATCACAGAAAACTCCGATAGCATTTTGCGAGCTCTCCCATGCGTTAAATATGTGTTTCAGCAAAGCAACACCCGCATCTGTAGTCGAACGACCTTTTGTAAAGCCATACTGTTCATTATGAAGGAGGCTATTTAAATTAAAATGTCTTAGCAACTGCTTGAGTATTAATTTTTCAAATATTTTGCTAAATGCAGGTAAAATGGAAATAGGTCTAAAATTACCAACGTCGTTTTTATTACCTGATTTAAATAAAGGTATGACTTTACTAGTCTTCATGAGGTCAGGAAAAATTCCTAAATCAACACATTTATTAAAAGTAACAGCTAGATAGGGGGCTACGATGTCTATTATATTACTTAAAAGTTTAATGGAGATGCCCCAGTAGTCACCGGTGTTTTTAGACTTTAGTAGGTTAAAAACATTAACTACATCATGTGGGGTTACATGTTCGAAACTAAATAAACGAATACATTTAGGTACACTACTATGCAAAAGGGTTTCAGCTTTAGACGGGGACGAATTTAAGGAGCGAGTCGTAGTTATAGGTATGTTGGCAAAAAACTCATTAAAAGCTTCAGCTACGTCAGCGGCTTTATTAACTAATTTATTATCTACCATAATCTCAAGTAGTTTTTCTTGTTTAACCGATTTACCAGTTTCATTGTTAATAATTTTCCAAGTCGTTTTTACTTTATTATTAGAATTTTTAATAGCATCGCTTAAAAATTTCGATTTAGCAAAAGCACTAATCTTTTTAAATAATTTTGAATAATTTTTGACATACTCTAGGAAAGGAGTGTCAAACCTGTATTTTTTCAAACCATATAACTCGTATAGTCTCGCTCTACTTTTATAAATACCCGGAGTAGCCCATTGGTTAAAGCCAACGGAGGATCCATTAATATTAATAGTTTTTGTCTTGAAAGTAGATTGGTACTCTTTTTGCACAACATCAAAAAGGGCACCATAAATTTCATTAGGAACATTGGAGGTACAATTCATCCAGGACTATACTGCGAGGACCAATTTAACTCAACTCAACTTCCAGGACACGTAACAGTTAGGTAACCGATACCATAAATATGGCGATTTATGGTATCGGTTACCTAACTGTTACGTGTACTAGGAAATGAGAAAACTCATTACATCTTAGCCGAGATAATAATAGCCATTATCATCAATCATTTCCATCGTGTTAATCATTATTGTCAAATAAATTGAAACCCGACAAGGACGAAATTAATATACCCGTCCACGTCTGAACGTAAAAAGTGAATTTTTGGATTGTCACGAGAAAGATGCAAGTCATCAAAGTCTTTTAGAACTTGGGCTACTTATTCCGTTTTTGCTGCCTTTAGCATAATCTTTCACTAAGTAAATAATATCTTACCGTAAATCATATTCCTAAGTTCTACAATATTTCTAGTTCTGGTGGCAGGATCCTCTGCACATAGGATGAACGCTTCTTCTTCTGACTCGGGGTCGTCGTGGCGATCCATCTCCGCTTTGAACGCGATCTCTTGAAAAGTCCATAGTTCTGTGTCGCCCTGGATAGTAAACAAATTTACATTTTTCACATTTTATTCTTTGAATAATTTTAGTATTTAGCTTGCACTCATACTAACAACAACATAATAAAATTTACTTTTTTATAAGTATAACCTAAAAGTTAGTGGTAGTTTACTATGAAATTAAACGTCAATTATATAATATAGTTATGGAACCGATAAACGGAACACATTGGTCAGTTAAGTTAACTTATAGTTTAAACGGAGTTCGTACATTGCGGTGGTAGGAAAGGCACTTTCACAAGTTTATCGGACCAATCAAGAATGAATAGATAAACTACCGATAAAAGTGCCTCAGAAACCAAACTACCATCTGCAGTTAATTAAGTGGTTTACCACGGAAACTCCGATTTTCCTTTAACAATATACCAAGACATCAGATCGGTGCAGGAGATTATATTATTTACATGTAAACACTGCCATACGAGGCGCCACACAGTCATGACTTTCCGTTCGGACAGCTACGTCACCGTATCACCTACATACATTGTTGTGTTCCGTGCTCCACAGATGTTCTGCTGCCTTAGTATTATTTAAGTTTACTTTGAATTATTCGTGCAAAACCGTCATATCTCTGAATCAACGGTGTTGTTTATTATACAAAAATAATAATTTACTCTTCTGTGCATTCCTGATGTCTTTGTACTTTGTAGAAGGGATGTCGAAAACTCCGTGGTAAAACCACGTATCTGCGAATGATAGTTAGTGGGACTTTGTAAGCGTTGCTTGGGACCGACAGACACGCGTCATGGAGTTATTTCATTTTAGTTCGTGTCGATACGATAGGAGAAAAAAAGAGCATGTGATGATGCGGAGGAATATAGAATTGTTTGAAGACACCTGAAATCGCGAAAAAAAAATCATCTGTTACATTTTGACGAGTTATGCGTACATAAATGTGGGAACAGCTGATTTTTTTTCGCAATTTCAGGTTTGGCCCCATAGTAAAAGTCAGAAATTTTGAGTATGTATACTTGAACTTAAAAACTATTGTCCGCGAATTTAATGCCCGTAAAAGTCGCAATACGCATTTCAATATTAATAAAATACATGTTTTGGTTTTATTGTAATACCTACTCCACGTATCTCTTTCGTCCTTCATATTCTAAGGTACGTAATGGTGATCCATCTCGTTGTACGTAATAAATACATTTTTTTTTTTTTTTTGTAAAGCCTATACCAGTTTACTAGTGAATGTGGGGGCCCACAGGCGCGGATTGCTTATTACATCAAGCAGTTTTAATCCGGCACTGATCATTTAGTGATGATATTGTGCCTTCTAAATTGGTTGATCTTTCATTTTGTGCTTCAAAGATGTAGGGAATAAACAGCATAATAAACGACTGCTGTGGATGATTCGTTCGACACAGTAGAAAACAAAGAAATACATACAAGAAAGTTTTACGCGCCCATAGTGAAACTGTCCCGTGAAATTCTCGCACCTCACGCATAAACACCTTTCTGGGCTAGGCGGGCCATGGAAACTTTGCGAGCCGACGAAAACACAAATAATATTCGTACCTATGGTCTCATCGCCGTACATTTTTCTGCTTACTCTGTAACCTACTTTAGACCAATGATGAGCGTCATAGTTTAGCATATTAAAATGACATGACTAACGAATTAAAATATCGTGAACTTATAACTGGGTAGCTATCAACAACTGAGATAAATAACTGCCTTCCACTCTAGTACTGTTACTTACTCATAAATTAAATAAACTTAACTACTTAGTGCATCTCAGTGGAACGTGTTTCTCTACACTAACTATACTTACCAACCTTCACCACAAATCGGTGCTACAACCCGTACAATATTAAGATGTTGTGCTTCTCGTTTCCAAGCATATATCGTTAAATCTAAAAATGTAGATCCTGCCGACTGCACATCAGTGGTAACCATTTCACAATGACAGCACCTTTATGTCGTTGCTGTAAGGGCAAGTTTCATAGTATGAGTGTTACCACTGATGTGTGGTGACTGTGCCTTATGCGTCACCCGTCCAGTAGCACTTAGAAGTCATAAATAAGTTTTATACATTTTACAATTAACATCTTGTCTCTAAAAGAAGACATTTTATCAACCAGTCAAGTAATATAAGGTGCGAAAATGTTGACTTAGGTTTGGGTTTACCTTTTATATTACCTAAGGGGCGTTTATAATATTAAATATTATTGATAGAACGGAATCTAAATACCTACACTGAGGTTTACCTCAGTGTAGGTATTTAGATTAGATTCAATGAATTAACACAGCAGTAAACTGCTGTGTTAATTTATTGAATCTTATTGTTGCGCGTTTGCCGCCCGGGCGCCGGTGGTATCGTAACATTAGAAAAATGATTAATCGCGTCTCATTAGTTAAGACTTGACAGGCTAAATGCAGATGAGCCTGATAGATAGTTAATAGTTATTCAATCAATGATTTCAATTTGCAATAGTTGTGGTCATAAACAAGCGTTCCGTGTACAGTGTCTGACACTTGCATGAAGACATTTGTCGCTTGACAGCGCCGTGCAACAGCAACACGCGACAGTAGCACGCAACAGTAGCACACAAAAAGCAGCTGTGTCACCAGAGAGGTTCTATTCAAAACTCATTAGTAACCGCCAAACGGAATCCATTATGAGATCGTGACAATCTTTTGAGAATTATACTCGCACGCACTCCGGTAAATAGCTGCCAGTACTCAAAAATCCCTGGGGATAAACTGTCCAGCACATTTTAATGACATTTGGCAACGTAGTTTAGAATCAATGAAGGACTTTGCCACTTCTAACCACAAACAAAGATACGAGTATCTTGCAAAAAGTGCTGCAATTCAAAAGAGTTTAACAAAATTTTTGATAGACGTGAACATGAACATAGATGTAGTAACACAGACATACAGACGTTGGCACTGGATGGATGCAGAAACCGCGACGAGCGATTAAGGCAAGCGCAGTCACCGAGCCGAGCCATGCGCGCAATTACCGCATCTCCCAAGGATGCTAATACATACTTCTCCGTTTTGCAGTTATTTGAATATTATATCAACGGCGAAGTGCCAATACCTCCTAACTGACATTTTTCGAGAAATTAATTTTTTAACGTTTTGAATTTCGCATGTTTAAGTTAAATCTCCTAAGTGTATGTTTAGTTACAACAGCATTAAATTAAAATGTAGAAATACCTCCCAACTAAACCAACGTGTCTATTTTTGAACGTCTTTTTATTTAATTCTGTGTAAATTTTTCTCTTTGTCACTTAGGTGTTAATTGGCACTTCGCCGTCGATATCTGCCTAATGAGTTTCTTGCAAAAACTGTTTGTCTGGTGAAATATGTCGATCGGGCGGACGCGGACGCAATGGCAGCGTACATAGGGTGAAAGGGACATCGACGTGCAAACTGTTACCTTAACCTTTAATTGCCGAGGTGGTGTCACCGTGACACGTGTCAACGTGACAATATTTTAACAACCAATAGTGTTTTATTATGTCTCTTTCAGTAGCTGCTTGTTTTGATTTGATCTTTTGATTTCAGTTTTTATGATTTCATCCTAATGTTTGTTAAGTAATCATTCAGATTATATATAATTTTAACAGATTTTAATATATATTTGACTAAAAACGTCACTTCAAATAGTGTGTCACCATGACCTAACCTCGGCAGTTAAGTACCTACTGAAAATGAGTGTCGGGACCTGAAGGTTACCTAAATCCAGTACATGATTCTAGACACAGGAGCGTTGTTTTCATCGGTAATCAGCTGTACTAATTTTTGACCGTGTATACAAAGTGTAACTTAAATAACGTGCAACCTAAAAAAAACTGCTGTTTCCTACATTTACGTTTGCATAACTCGTCAACATGTAGGGAACAGCTGATTTTACTCGCGATTTCAGGTTTGGACCCATAGTAAAAGATGTTCATAATGATGAGTATGAGCCCCTTAAGAAGTTGTGCATTATTTAAGTTACACCTTGTATATAGGTTTTGCACGTTTGTATGAAATAAACATATAACATATATTTTTTATAACCAGCGGAAAAATCTTCATGGTAACAGTTTGCGCGTTGATGTCCTTTACACCGCTAGTTACCGTGTTATCTTAATAGCTTACTTTAAGTTTCAACATCAACTCTTTACTTCTTTCCGTAACCATTTTTTTTGTTCACGCAAACGCAGTAGCAACGAGAACTGCATACAAATCACACTCTAGGGCGTCTGCTCATGCCTCATTGGTACAACATCGCAACGACGTAATTCACTGGCAGCCTTGTAAAGGGACTAGCTAACGTGCTAAGCAGAGCATGGTGTCAAGGCGATCTGTTCGTAGTGAGCAGGTCAAACCGAAATAGGCTCCAATTACTTAGCAGCTGTGTTACTGGAATGTTAAAGAGTTGTCTATAGGTACCTCCGTGGTTACTGTTGGGTTATTTCAATCTGTGGCACAAACAAGTAACGTTTAACTGTTTAGTTCCCCCTACCTACCTACGACCAGCGATCACTGTTGATTGATCATCGAAATATTATACACACACACACACACACACACACTATTTTATTTTATTATTATTATTTCTTTACTTTTTTTTTTACTACATATATTTTTTTGTTTTTTTTCCTCTTTTGTTTGAATTCTATTATGGTTTGCTACACCACTTTTACCATTTTATAATTTGTCATTGAAGAGCGGGGCCTCCTAGCACAGGTATATGTTTACTTAAAAGGAGGTCTCTATGTAAGATTTACTGTAGAAGTTGTACATATTACTGCAATAAACTTTTTTGTATTTTTTTTTGTATTTTGTAAATATTTATGAAAATGTTACCTTTATCTTTTGTGTCCACCAACGAGTAACAAAACAACCTGCAAATCCTTTTAACAAATTTTTGTTGTATTCAACACCCACAGTAAAAATATGTTTATTTACGAACACAGCATCCCACATACGATCACTGTACGAGTGTAAGATATTCTCTCACCAGAGAAAGTGGCCCTAATCATCACACTACAACAGCTATGGAGAAAGCTCTGTCTTTATTTTACAAGTTTTAGGATTCATGTGTGAAGAGCAATAATTAGTGGGATAAACCCTTATACAACGTGTAACGTTAAATGCGCAAAACCTCAGACACCCCAACTGATTTTTAATTCAATTGACCTATTTCAGAGAGAAAATAAGTCATTAAAAAATTGTAAAGGTTTTATGTGCTGTTTTAGTTTTACTGGCCATTCTGATCGTTTCTTGCGTCTGCGACGACGCTTTACCGAGCGAGGAGTCATCACCGGGCCGCTGCGCCGCGCTGACATTGGCTTGCTGGACCTATTAATAAATAGACACGGCAACGTTTTTAATGAAGATTTTTTGAAAAATGTGACCTATATTAAAAAGTGGTTCAATTAATTCTGCTCGTTATTCTGATCAAACTATTTTCAGGTTTTGCGCATTTAACGTTACACGTTGTATAGTACCTATTATAAACGTAAAAAAGAAAATCATTCCATATCGGCCATATTATGATATCATATCATACACACACACTAATTTCTGCGACTTTCAATCAACTAGGGAATCAATTTGGTTGAAAGTCAAACTCAAAGCATTTATTTCAAATAGGCACATAAAAGCCACTTATTAATGTCAAAAATTACAATAAAATATAATTGATTCTAGTCGCCACTTCTAGTTTTCGTATGGAGAAGAATGGGCAAGAAACTCCGCCGTTACTCTTTTAAAATATTTTACAATATTTAATAACGAGCAGAATAATTGAACCACTTTTTAATATAGGTCACATTTTTCAAAAAATCTTCATTAAAAACGTTGCCGTGTCTATTTATTAATAGGTCAAGCAAGCCAAGGTCAGCGCGGCGCAGCGGCCCGGTGACGACTCCTCCCTCGGTGAAGCGTCGTCGCAGACGCAAGAAACGATCAGAATGGCCAGTAAAACTAAAACAGCACATAAAACCTTTATAATTTTTTTAATGACTTATTTTCTCTGTGAAATAGGTCAATTGAATTAAAAATCAGTTGGGGTGTCTTAGGTTTTGCGCATTTAACGTTACACGTTGTATACAATTGCAACAACATTGTTGTATTGCTTCTAATCCTGTTTTATGATTCTTAACAACTACACAAGTTGTAACTTAAACAACGCACAACCTCATAAGGGGTCATTGTACTCATGATTATGAATCACTTTTACTATGGGCCCAAAACAGAAATCGCGAAAAAAAAAATCCACTGTTTCCTGTTTCATACATTTTAGTCAAGTAGGTATTGAACTTTTGTATTAAATAGCCGATTTTGTTTTCGTGATTTCAGAGTTGGTCCCGTAGTGAAAGTTGTTCATAATCATGAGTAGAACACGCTGTAAAAATTTGGAGCTTGTAAAAAAATCATCCAGTATAGCAGTGTTTATGAATTGACTAGAACCTGTCAGGTTAATAGCAAAACATTAAATCTTAATAGATGTAAATATAAACTCTCAGTCTGGCTAATTTAATGACTAAATTCAAACGAGCTGAACGCCCGGCCATCTTGATTATTCGGCTAGAGAGCGATATTTAAAATTTAAATCGTAAGTTTCGCTATATCGCATCAAAAATTCTGTTTCATTTTTACACCTCTGAAATACACAAAGTCGAAGTGAATTGCCATTATTGTCATGGAAACTCCATTATTATTGTGTGGGCTCACTCTTCTCAGTATGGACACTGTAATTAGTCTCACGACTATTTACGATGACGACAAATCAAACGGTTCAAATATTTGCTAGAGCGCCTTTTACGAACCGTTGGCCAAAATGGGAACAATGGATCCACACCTGATTTTAAGTCCTTATTATGTCTAACATAACCTCTGAAGGGTGTTGAATCCTCTAGATTTATTTAGTGTCTGAAAATCTTTGTAGGGTCTACTTTTCTTTATTCTCGGTCCCTTAAGTGCTGAGAATCGAGAGCCATCTGTATTATCTATCTTGCTCCGGCTTGGATCCATATATGTCATTTCTAAGGCATTCTTGAGATCTCCAGCAGTGGGAGTGGGCAGGATCAGCTCTGCCCACCGTTTTGGTAGTCTATCCTTTTGTCTTTTCCCTGGTCTCTTTCCACTTGTCAGGACTGTCTCCAAATTGGAGTATATAGTCTACAGTTTTTTTATAAAATGGTGGCTTTTGACAGCCCACACTGCGGTGGTGATCGCGGCTACCACGTTGCAGACCAATATTTTTACCACAGTATGAGCTGTCATCGTACTGATACGAGATAAGAAAATAAAACGTTTGATATTATTAGCCCGGTAGTGACGTGCAACAAAACAAAAACTTTCCTCTTTCTAATATTAGTAAAACTAACTATACAAGTTCGCTATGTTACGTTGTAGGTACAGCATACTACTAGTCTTCCGATCAATCTTGCAGCATTTAATTTTGTTTACTACTTCGTAATCCGAGCCACGGTATACAGACAGTGCTGGATTCAGTAAACTTGGCTCTTTTAGCAATTTTTCACGCAATATTTGTTATGTAAGGTGTATTAGAAATTATTGCCAAGGCAAGTGTAACCTTGGCAAAAACGAACCAAGTTGTATTTTATTTTTTATGTTGCGACTGTTTTGTGAGGCTCTAAATAAAAATGCTCTAAAATCAGAGTGAAAATGACCTTACTAGCCGCAGTAGTCACCGCTGAGTAAAATGAAAGGACTAGAGATACTTAATCAAACAGCTCGGCCCGTGGACAAGTGACCATCCTTTACATAACTAGACCTTTTAGTGGCTTGGTCCCTGCTGTCTTTCGTAGGTCTTTGACCGTCATAATGGGTCGTCAGAAACCCGAAAGTCTGATGCACAGTCTTGCAAAGGTTACCGTGTTACCCAGTAACTGGGAAAAGGCAAACCAAATTATGATGATACTTAATCCAACAATCTCGGCATCAGGATTTCGTTTAAAACCTTGCTTTTTTAGTAGTTTATCACATGAACTCATCTCGGCATGCTTTCACCCATTTTCATCATCCGAAACGTTTCCATCATCATCACCCAGACTTCACCCAGTGCAGGGCTTAGGCCTCGCCTGCTGGTGGCAATCCCCATGCTCGTTTGCCAGCCTCAACCGTACAAAATGTACCTATAAATCAATACGTAAAGAGTTTCTTAGTTTTTAACATAACGTTTGGGTATCCGCATATCAAGTTTTTGCAATGTGACTTTGTCTAAGGTCGTATGAAGGACGGCTTAGATCGTCGAACTAAACAGGTAAGTACAAAGAAACTGTTTAGATACCTATACTCTTTTTTGCTTAGGTCTGTGTTCGAAATATTAGGTCATCCCACTTCCAGTGTCATATTTTTTTATTATTATTATTTTACAAAAACTGACTACTATACTATATAACCTTGTGACACTAATCAATAATCTCCACCACTATTAATCACTCGCTCCCAGACTGCTGGCAAATCTTGAACACCATTTAAAGTACCACTTTCATTTAATTCATCAATAATGCTCTTTAGTTTAATATCTAACTCCTTTTTGCTATTGTATCGAGTACCCGACAATTTCCTCTTCACATGGCCAAAACAATTGAAATCACAAGGATTCATATCCGGGGAATATGGCGGCTGAATAATTTCAATCCATCCTTTATCTTCAATTAAATTCTGAACTATTTTTGATTTGTGCGGTCTGGCGTTATCATGTAAAATTATAGGACTCGTTATATGATGTTCGTCTGCCCAAATAGGAATTTTTTCTTCTAAAAATGACTTATATCGCTCTCCAGTCATAGTTGTATTTTCATCATAAGTTCTCCAAAAAGCAATGCCTCTGACATCCATAGCTACTATTCGTAGTATTTTTCGTTCATGTAGCTCTGCACGTGGTAAATGTTCAGCTGAAGTGCCCGGTTCCACTCAACATCGTGACTGATGTCTTTGACGAGGAGTATAAAATTCGACCCAAGTTTCATCAAGGCATATGAATCTATTAAGTATATTTTTCTTACGGCGATACCACGGTAAATGGCTACGCGCAGTTTCATAACGAAACTCCTTCTGATCCGTGTTCAGAGTGTGGGGCACCCACACTGCACTTTTATTGACCAGACATAAATCCTCCGTGAGTACTCTATGTATAGTGGAATGAGGAATGTTAAGTTGAGTGGAGAGATCACTGACACTGACCCTACGTGACTGACGAAGTGCTTCCTTGATTTTGTCCCTTGCTTCTAATCTAGTCGATGATAATGATCGAGGTGCTCGCGGCTCATCTTCAGCTGTGGTTCTTCCTTGTTTGTACATTTCAAGCCATCGCTGTACGGTTCTTTTATTTAAGGCGTTACGACCAACACACTTTACCAGTAAGTTGTGCGCAACTCCTCCAGAGTAGTTGAGTAAAGCACAAAACTTTAGAAATATACGTTGCTCCATTACATTGATAGATTTTTTAAAATCTTCCATTTTAAATCAATGCACGTCTTGACAATACAACACACCAAATTAAACTAACATGATTGTACAAGAGAACACATGTATTAACTATTGCATACCATTGCGCAATACATAAATATTGGAAATAAAAAATATGACACTGGAAGTGGGATGACCTAATATTTGTGTACAAAATCCTAGATTTTTCGCAGGTACTGCCGCCTAATAACAAAATAATAAATAAATAAATAAAATATATTTAATTGACACTAAGAAACACATGTTACAAGCCAATCATTCTAAAATAACACAAATGTATTTATTGCCACAAATCTGATCCTATTTTGGCCTGGACCTGTATTTTGGGGGTCAATAGCTATTATATTACTATCTTGCAACTAGAATTCCAAACAAGATTTGGTGTTATTTCAGTAGTTATCGCTTATCGGCCTGAACTAAGTACTCAAATAACAATAAATCGTGTTCGAAATGCTAACAAAATATGAGTCATTGTCATATAGTGTGACAGAGCTACGCACCAGCTCATTATGTGTTCATTGCCAAGGCTACTCCGTTGAGATAAACGGCCTCCGCCATCTCCACACCTATTTAATTTTGCAAATGCTTATCGCTTCCATAAACGCGCTATTTTTGTAACTATCATCATCGTTCAGTCGAAAGACGTCAATTGCTGGACATAGGCTTTCCGCAAGCATCGCCATAATTAACTCCTTGCGCTACCTTTATGCAATGTATCTCCGCAATTAAAACACTTAAAAAAGTTCTGCGAGCAATATACAACGTGTAACGTTAAATGCGCAAAACCTGAAAATAGTTTGATCAGTATAACGAGCAGGATTATTAATTGAACCACTTTTTAATATAGGTCACATTTTTCAAAAAATCTTCATTAAAAACGTTGCCGTGTCTATTTATTAATAGGTCAAGCAAGCCAATGTCAGCGCGGCGCAGCGGCCCGGTGACGACTCCTCCCTCGGTGAAGCGTCGTCGCAGACGCAAGAAACGATCAACATTTAAAATAAATCAAATTAAAAAAACCGGCCAAGAGAGAGTCGAACCCGCGCACGCCCACCGAGGGTTCCGTACCATAATAATTTAAAGTGTCAGTGTATATTCATCAGGGAATTTTAACATTGAATATTGCAGTTTTAGGTCAGCGTCACCTCTTGACCGATAGTGGGACTATTGTAATTTTTGTTGATGATTTCTGAAAAAGTATGCTATTTAGAGACATTGTTTTATTTTTCCTGTAATCTTTACATAAACGTCTATCACATAGAAGAATTTCAGTTTTCATCAAAAGTCGAAAACTATGCGGCGTAAAAAAAAAGAAAAATGTTTGAGAATGTGAAAACAGCGCATATGGGCCCTATTAGCCCCACTTTGGATTTTTAAGACCCTCTTTCAGTCCCTGTAGAAAAAAAAAAAAAATTGTTTCTTATTTGCAAAATAGTTGGACAATCATCATCTAAAACTAATCCAAATTTCATGTTATTAGTAGTTCTTGAGGTATCCAGCTGTGACAGACGGACAGAATGACAAGCAGATTGAGTCGCACCATAAGGGTTTCTTTTTACCATTTTGGTGCGAAACCCTAACAAACAAAACTAAAGCCACCGAGCTGGCATACTATCTGATGCTAGGGATTGACACCACTGACAGCTCACTTCACCTAAGTTTTCACGGAGAGATTTTTATAGACTAGGTTGGCTGTTCCCTTGTCCAATCCATGTGAAAACTTCTCATGGATTTAATCAACTCACACAATATGGTTAATTACTGCTTAGATTACACAAGTTTGCAATGTAGTAATCATTACAAATATTCCGGGAACAAGCTAATTTATCATAGAGGTTTTATTATTACTGTTGTAATAAATCTTTCGCTACAGTGCAGCTAGTTGCAACAATAATAATTTATCTAGATCCTATTGGGCTAGCGAACTTAAATAATGCCGTGAGCTGTGAGCACTGAGTTTTGTTCGTGAGGTTCGCAAAAATGAAGGTTTGTTGTGATTGTGTGCGCTATCGCGGATTTGAGGCTGTGGTTATAATAAATGTTTCGCTGTTAGCTGCAAGTTGCAACAGTAATAATGTACTAATTACCTGTTTTTTTTTTCTAGATTTTAGGGTTCCGTACCTCAAAAAGGAAAAGGAACCCTTATAAGATCACTTCGAGTTCCTTCTGTCAAGACCCTTTTTCTCAGGAACGCGTGGAGTTATCAAGCTGAAATTAATATAAAATACTCAGAGCTTCAATCCCTTGAGGCAATGAAACAAATCAAACTTCTAAGTCAACGCATTCAAAAGATAAGGGCGTTTATGTTCCGTTAATGATGCGGCATTAACGGAACATAAACGCCCTTATTTTATCTATTATATATCTTATTTTGACACTCGCAAGGGAATCAAAACCTCTCGCAAGGCAAGGGTATTTCCAGTTGACCTAAAATTATAAAATTTGACAAGAAGCAATGTCATGTAGCACAAATAATATCCGAAAACCGTAAATTTGTGTAAACCATATAGTTATATTCAAAAAAAAAAAAAATTTTGCTGATTACAAACTTATTTGCAGTTGGTAAACTAACCGCGACCTAGATGAATATTTCGATGTATGGGGACAATAGTCTACTCCAGGCAAAGTTAAGTTTGTCTCTCAATCTATTTTATCTTTTCGTTAGACAAATATTCAGTGCTTTCATAGCTTATGAACTTCAGTTATGTAGCTGTACATTACCTAACCGCTTGCACTGACACACGTACATTACATACCAATACATAAGTAAATAACTTTGTTTTACAATTTAAAATTTTACTTTCAATGACATTAATATTGTAATTATACGTTTTGGGGATTGATTTTGGGGGGAAGTTTAGAACATAATCGGAAAAAACGGGAAAAATATTCGAGATACGATTCCCGTGATAAACTATTTACATAAGTACCTACAAAGTACGTACTACCTGCCCTCGGTGCGCGAGTCCGACTCGCACTTGCCGGTTTTTTGTTTTTATTTTTGTGGATACTGTCACTGACACTAGAAAAGTTACGAAAATGTCGGTTAAACATTGATCATCATTATAATATAATATTCAACATTTGCAGTTCAAACAAGCTTTTAACTTTTCAGGATTCATTATGAATAGGTTATAAACAGAGGTCATCTAGGCGTTTATGATATGTATGTGTTTTGAATACCAAAGTGAATTACTTAAGCATCAGCGGGGTAATTGCGTGAAACACTATCAGTAGCAATGGCTTTCATTTTGACAGTTCAACTACATTCAATGCGGTATTTACGTTGTTGAGCAGACAAATTCTTCGAACACGTGAAGCGATGGATTAGTACCTAATATCCTTAAAAATTATTCAGATTGTGATTGAAAGTACGAGTATGTTACGCAATTAGTGTGCAGGCTCTTGGGGTCTTGTTATCCTCGATTATTTGCCCGATGGGCACTATCTAACAGATAAGTAAAATATATTAAAAGAAAAAGAAAGAAAAAAGAAAAAAAAAGTTAACCAAAAATTATTCAGTCCGGGTTTTCAACTAAATGTTTTATTTGGGTTACGTAATTAAATTATGGAATTGCGTGGGTTACTTGTAATGAAAGTTATAATATCAAGGTCCAACAGCTGAGTAAAAACTTGTTAATAAATATGGGGAGTATGTTTATATGGTCTGCGTGTTATTTATAACTAAAGCTTTGTTTTAAATGGCAATGAAGTGAGACATAAAATATTATTGTATTTCAACATTTTCAACTGGTTGGTAGCTAGGCAACTCAGAAAACAATAACTTCACGGTTAGAAGAAAGTTACTGCTTAGGCAGGTATCGTTCAGTTTCTAATACGCTTTGTTCTAGCCGCTTGTAGCTAAAGTGGAACTAGACCAGTTAGCCCTTTCCGTTTATAAACAAACTCCTTTCATATCTATGTTCCTGGTACTTATAGACGAAATATAATATAGGTTAAGGCAGTTTATATTGAGCTATTTTACCTTGGGTATATACGTTAAAATGAAAGCTCGTTTGTACTCAGATACGTAATTCAAAGCCATTGAGATAAGTTTCTATGTCTATGGTCAAAGCTCAAATAAGTGCATAGCTTCATTTGACAAGAAATAACTCTAGAGGGTAAATATAAAACTATAGTCAACAACAAACGGCAATAAAAGTCAATTAACCCATTTATAAGTTAAATGAAACATGATACATCAAAAGCTAAGAAGTAGTGTTTCTAATTATTTTTGGTCTATATACCTTGATAACATGTCAAATAAGGTAGCAGTGTTAATAAACTTCTGTTGGCGACCGTGCAAGCATGCTTTTCCGATCATTTAATCCAGCCGCACTTTAAAAATTATTTTCGATCTAACGTTTAAATGAAGGTAAACATAATAAATTGTAAAAAAAAAAATATCCTCTTGACCTTCAGTGTAGTAAATAATGACATTAACGTAATAATTGGTCAATGTACAGCTATAAAATTATCTATTGATTTATCTATTTACCTATCTCTTAAGGCTTCCGAAATCCATACATGCACATATCCCCAACTAGCATCCGCCCGCAACTTCGTTTGCGTAGAATTCGGAATTCCCGCCGTTTAAATCCTATTAACCGTTTTCCCGTAGGAATGGAGCATTTTTCCGCGGTAAAAAGTAGCCTATGTTCATCAAGGATAATGTCGGCTTCTAATGGTAAAACAATTTTTCAAATCGGTCCAGTAGTTTCGAAGCCTATTCAATGCAAACAAACAATCAAATCTTTCCTCTTTATAATATTAGTGTAGATGATACTTATAGTAGCTGTACTTTTGTTTTGTGAGAGTGAAGATGCGGTATTTATCTTTACTAGCTTTGGGCCGCGGCTACAATCGCGTGTATGTCGGAAATTATCCCAAGGGAACTGCTACTGGGAAAAAAGTATGCATATCTATGTCTTTCCAAAGGATATCATCTATCTCCTTGCCTAATTTTATCGAATTCCGTTCAGTAGTTTAAGCGTGAAAAGGTAACATGCAGACACAATCACTTTCGAATTTAATTTATGGAAAAAAAAATGTAATTTGTACAAAACATGCAGTGGACGGGCATACCGCTTTCTGCAATATCTTACCGGCACCCTTGGAATGGACAGTGATTGCGTGGACATAAAAATACGTAGGTCGATACCTACTTAGTACTGTTTTGATTTCTGTGCATTCGATTACGATTTTCACAAAATACTTGAAGAAAAAATAGCATCAGTTTTTGTTATTTCTATACACAATCTAAGTAATATGATAATTAGGTAACATTGGTAGACTTCGATTTTAGGATTATAAAGGCCCTTTAAAATCTTTCAGTAGTTTTAAATCTCGGCTGAATGGTTTGGTTTACAAAATGGTGGACACCATTATTATTGCCGAGTCTAATAGCCTATTGAACTTTTTCCATCGTACGAAATAGAAAGATAAAATAATCAATTAATGGTGTTTTTTTGTAAATGTATTCAATGTTATACGAGTATACTTGATTATTGTCAATTCAAATCACGAAGATCACCAAATTCGAAGAAAACGGTAACAGTATCATCAATTTCGATTCCCAAGCTAGGCATAATTACTTTGGTGTACCGCAGGGAAGCATTTTAGGGCCACCGTTATTCCTTGTGACACTTAGACACGACGGTAATTATAGATTGTAAGAATGTTGGAACCTTGGAACCTACGAGTTAATATAAATAACACATTAAATAACATCATCACATGGTTAGATAACAATGCATTAAAAGTAATAGACAAAACGAAAATATTAAATTTCAAAACGTAAAACAGTAAACGCCCTAACTTAAAATATAGTAACCAATTAGTCGAACAATTACACAAAACAAAATTTCTGGTGATAAAACTCGTAACCCCATTGTACCTTATCACTAGTAGTGTAATTGTAGTGATAAGGTACAATGGGGTTGACGTATCCATGTGGATAAAAACCCCCTATCAATTTTTAAGAAACAAAACAAAAAAAAAAAAAAAAAAACCTGGAAAGACCGTATTGACGAAATACGAGTAAACTTTAAAAAAAGTTAACCTTCAAGCGGGCGCGCGGACATTTGTAACGCCAGCGGTCGCGCGTAACCTAAAAGACCTATAGGATATTTCAGGGATTTAAAACACTAATTATTTAATATTTTTTGTATTTATCACATTATCATTATGTTAGGACATAAACAAAATTATAAAATCAAAATAATATTCTAATTTTCTTTGGATTTGTAAGCAATTTGGCATCATAAATGTATCGAGAATCGATCGCATCGCGGTCGATTCGACGCCGCGCGCCCGCTTGAAGGTTAAGGATGAGACATCTAAACAAACTGCGATAGTGGTGTATCACGCCTATATTTGTTCTATTATTTGGTATGGTATTATGTTTGGGGAAATTCCGCGGAAATATCTAGAATAGGTACTAATAGCACAAACAAATGCATTCGTACAATCTTTAACAAGGACGGGTCTGAATCATGTAGATCAGTGTTTAAATGACACAAACTTGTTGCCGTGCCCTGTAATTACATTTACGAAAACGGAAAATTTGTTAAACTTAATTCTAAACTCTTTGAAGCTAAAAATAATTTTAACAAACGAAAAGTCACACAGTATTTATTGAAAATCCCTGTAACTATGATATATGTAAATATTCGGGCACAATTGCGTGTATTTGGCGCCACAAATGCATAACTCGTTACCTATCTGGATAACAGATATAACTTACAAAAAATTCTGTGTGATTTTGAAAAAGATGTTGATATTGCATAGTTTTTATTCTGTCTGCGAATTTCTGAACAATAAATCTTGTCAGTCCTCCCACTTCAGAAATGTTTTGTAATTATTTATGTTCCTTTATTGATTTAGTTAACTACGTTACGTACATACGTACGTTTATATGGTTACATGGCGGTATATGTCTTTGCACTACAATTTTATACATCATCTTTTGTATGTACCTACCACATTAGAATAGAATAGAATAGAATACTCGGGTGTTTCTTCGGTTTCGACATTATTTGCGCAGTTTTTGTACGAAAATTATAATTTCTTTTTTTTTTTAATTTGGTTGCGTTATGGTATTTGGCATTATTTTATTTATCAGATATGTGAAAGGCACGCATATATTTCAAACATTGATAGAGTTATGGCCACTTAAAATATGTGCCAAGTTACGGTAATGAACCCTATCCACGGTAATGAATTCTTAGGTATACGGTGATGAAATACAAAGACATGGTAATGATACAAAAAAGATGTGAATATAAAAAAAAAAACAAAGGTACCATAGATTATCATTCATTGTTAATTAAACAATCGCCTTAACAAAATAACTAATAGTTCTTTCATAATTGAATGGTTTTGGTAAAAATCAGCCTTACAATGTCGTATTAAACGATACCGATTTTGATATACGGAACGCAATCACACAAAAGCCTAATGTCAAAAATCTTAGTGACTGAATTACAAATAACAATAAAAGTCTTTCATAAATTAATATTTTTGGTAATCAGCCTTCTTGATTAGGAAACGAGGGCTGCCTTTTAAGTCGTGTCGTTTGCAAACCTCCCGCAATTATTAAAAAAAATCTAAATTAAAAAAATGAAAAAGTCATATGTTTTTATGACTTTTTCATCTTTTGAATTTAGAATTCGAAAACAAAAGAATGTTTTTTGATAGGTCGAATAGTTTTATTGTAGCGTCTATTTAAAGGTGATAAGTCGGTTGTAAAAATGGAAATATCAAAGGAAAATATGCGTGCGATAATTTTCTACAACTTTCAAAGAGGATTAACGCGACTTCAGTGCTTTGACGAGATCAATTCTGGGTTTAGTGCTGCAGCACCGTGTCTTAGGACTGTAGAGCGCTGGTATTTAGAATTTCAACGTGGGCACTCTAGCTTCAGTGACAAGCCACGTGAAGGTCATCCAAAAACCGCCATGACGCAAGAGAATATCGACGCCGTGCGGCAGCTAATCGTCGAAGATTGTCATGTGACATACCGTGAAATAGAGACAGCCAGAATTTCAGGGATTACTATCCAAAAAATCCTGCACGAAGAACTCGGCTTAAGAAAGTTGATCTCTCTTTGTATACCACATTTTCTTAGCGACGACCAAAAAGCAGCTCGTGTTAGATGGTGTCGCAAAACTCTGCAGCGATTCAACCGAGAAGAGTCAAAACACGTTTATGATATGATTAGTGGTGACGAGTCTTGGATATATGCTTACCATCCAGATTCCAAGCAGCAGACAACTGTCTGGGTCTTCCAAGATGAGCCAAAACCTACCAAAGTCATACGCTCACGGAGCACTTAAAAAAAAATGGTTGCCTCGTTTGTGGCAAAGAGTGGTCACGTCACCACTATTGTACTAGAAGATCGTAAGACGATTAACGCTGACTGGTATACCACTGTTTGTTTGCCACAAGTCATCACAGAGTTTCGAAAAAACAACTCAAGACGTCGCGTCGGATGATACTGCTACTGTAAGTTCGCACACCGCCCGCAATACAAAGATGTTTTTGAGCACTCAAAATGTCGAAATTTTAGATCACCTGCCTTACAGCCCTGACTTGAGCCCTAACGATTATTTTACGTTCCCCAAAATTAAGCAAAGTTTTCGTGGTCAACGTTTCAGCTCACCCAAAGAAGCTGTTGACGCATACAAATCGGCCATTTTGACTACCCCACTTCGGAGTGGAATAATTTTTTTTAAAACTGGTTCGAACGCATTCAAAAGTGTATTAAATATCGCGGAGAGTTCTTTGAAAAACAATAAATGGTAATAATCTATTAAATCGTCTATACTTATTTCAAACGACACAACTTAAAAGGCAGCCCTCGTACTAACAAGTTTGTTTTCAGATTTTCTCTTCAAGTATCTTGCTTTTCCTTCTCTTTTTCAATATTATATAATTCTTCGTTTTGTTTTAAAGCAGCGTAGCTTTTACGCTTAGCCATTCTTCTTCTGGCTAAAATTTCCTCTATTGTCTTCTTAGGGCGTGCCATTTTTAACTGAAATATTAAGTATATTATTTAGCAACAATATTAATATTAATTTCTTAACCGCCTTAAAAATTATTTATTTAAAAAAAGTATTAAATAGAAGCAGAGTCATTACCGTATTTTTCATTCATTACCGTGACCTCAAAAAGGTTACGGTAAACGACGGTAATGAAGGACACGGTTATGAAAATTAAGCACTGTTAGGTTAATTTACATTTATCTATGATAAGTACATGTTAT
Organism: Eremobia ochroleuca; assembly: GCA_949629135.1. Lineage (NCBI taxonomy): Eukaryota > Metazoa > Arthropoda > Insecta > Lepidoptera > Noctuidae > Eremobia > Eremobia ochroleuca. The sequence goes on from OX451397.1 coordinate 3,034,289, forward strand.
CTACATATTAAAAAATGAAAATGACACAGAATCTAATGAATTGATGTAACAAAAAGATACCAAGTTTATTTACGTATCAAGATGTAAGCGGACTTGTAATGAACAACAAAATGGACCAAACACTGTCAATACTCACATCGATCGTAATTTATGGCCCGAAATCTTGCGTACGTCCTTCCACTGTTACGTTTGCCGGTCGACTGAAGAGCAGGGAAGTGGCAGTTCACATAAAGGCGGCATGATCAAAGGGTTTTGTCGTGTAAAATTCGATTTACCGTCATGGTTCTGGTAATGAGTTTTGCGCCGTTACAAAATTGTAACAACAAATTAGTCTTTAATTTATTTATAAATCAACGGGTTAGTTTATAATTATGAAACAAACAAAGACTAAGTTATTCGACACACTAGTCAATTTAACGATATTCGCACTAGATTTCCTATAATACTAATAAATATATCAAATCTAGTAATGGAACAGGTCCCTGTAATGAGTTTTTGGGTCATTAATATTAAAATTTATGCATAATTAACATAGAAACTAAAAAAAAAAGTACAGCACCTGTTAATAATCGTAGGTTTACATTACATACATATATTGAATCGAGCTTAAACCTAAATTCAAATTTTTTACCCACTAGAACATGTGAATTTGGTATACTTTGAATATTCACCCACTCTTTATTATATACACCATATAAATTATGGAGATTATTAATATTATTATTATTACACATTTTATGCAAATAAACGATTTTGATATGATTTTATTTAAATGTGAGTTATGTTTAAGAAACAAATTGAAAATCTTAAATCATTGGTCCCAACGAATAGTTTTTTTGTGCCCAATATTTACATTATGTTAAGAATTAGGATCACATACCTCACGATTCCCATGAGACAGATACAGACAGGTATACTGTAAGGTATAGTGTTGTTAGTATGGTACCGAAGATCCGAAGACCATTTTACAGAGATTAACGGCATAACAAACTAATCAGTTTACCTCCTAGTGAGTTTTTAAAGTTTTATTGATTAATGGTCATTTGTGAACAGCGCTGTAAGCGAAGTTATTACTTATGTTACTTGTTTTTCTATTTGTAATATTCCATAATGTAGCTGTTTGTTGTTCCTATTGAATAAAATAAATTACAGAAATATCATAAAAAAACCAATCCTAAGTCACCCAAAAAATGTTCTGTAGAAATCACAGGTAAAACGGCAGTGCTATTCTGTAAAAATCTCACCGTGAGAACTTAGGTGAAGTGAGCGGGAAGTGAGCTCTGTCATTCCGCAATGGTAGGTTATTGACACTATTTAGTGCTCACTTCACTTATGATTTCACGGTGAGATTTTAACAGAATCGACCGACAGGAAGGAGTATTTAGCGCTATTAATTCATAGCTAATTAAACTGTCATAACCGGCCACTAATTAATGAACCTTAAGACTCGATAATTTACGATCAATTAAATTATTTGATTACCATCATACCATTTTGATTTTTTGACATCCAACAATTTAAGACACTTTACATAGAAATCCACATTATTTCACTTCACACAAACACAATCGTTTTATTTATAGCGATTTAAAAGTTATTTTTTATGAGATAGTTTATTCGATTAATCGTCGATAGATCGATGGATGCGTGCGCGTACGCTGCGGATAGACGCGGAATGTGGTGCAGGCCGCGGATAACGGTGATGCGTGTGCGCCGGCAGCGGTAAACATCAGCGGATTACTATAAATCTTCTAAGCAAGTAGGTTTATCAGTAAGTAGGTATGCTAAGTAATTAGCCCTTAAATGCATGATTTATTATATCGTATTGCAAAAAAATGCTATTGTATGGGTATTTATCTATAAAAAAAAAATATATATATATTATAATTATATAATAATATTAATATTCATAGAGTAAATATATTGTTTTGACAAAAAGAGGTGCGCTCAGAAACTCACAGCTATCACATTCTTAACCTTCAAGCGGGCGCGCGGACATTTGTAACGCCAGCGGTCGCGCGTAACCTAAAAGACCTATAGGATATTTCAGGGATTTAAAACACTAATTATTTAATATTTTTTGTATTTATCACATTATCATTATGTTAGGACATAAACAAAATTATAAAATCAAAATAATATTCTAATTTTCTTTGGATTTGTAAGCAATTTGGCATCATAAATGTATCGAGAATCGATCGCATCGCGGTCGATTCGACGCCGCGCGACTGGTTGAAGGTTAAAAAAATTAAATGAAGTGCTTTGTTGCCATATGGCAACAATATGCATTTAAGGGTTAGGTACAATTGTTTGATTGATTGCAATATGGCCGAATTGGTTTTGGAGCTAGAGCTACTCATTTTAAAAATATTCTATTGACATTTATGTGAAATGTAACTTTTTGTGGAGCTTTCGTATAGGTTCATAGTAATTATATCCTGAAGGCTGAAATTACTATCTTATAACATGATGCCTACTTTAATATGTATGTGTGTTGCGATCAACTCATTTGTTAAGCTTCTGTATACCACCAAAATGTGACCTAGGTACTTACCGACAACGAACGCTTTTTCTTATGCACTGCACCAAACCCTACAACAACCAACAAAACAATAAGTTATAATGGAAGTAAGACGAATGGAAGTACGGCACGATTGGCGCAGTGGTTAAGCTATTGACTGCTGCGCTGCGTGTCGCGGGTTCGATTCCCGGACGGAACAAATATTTGTATGACCTACAAGTAGTTGTTCCGGGTCGGGCTGTTTGTGTATGTGACTTTAAATGTTTGTAAACGCACCCACGATACAGGAGAAATTCCTAGTGTGGGGCAAGTTTTCTTTAAAAAAAAAAAAAGGCAAAACAAGAACGTTCGTGAACGCGCGCCGTTAAGACTGGTCATCTCTTCACTGCTGTAGTTTTATTTTTAATATTATATTTTGAACTAGCTTTAGCCCCCGTGGTGGTCGGAAATGGTCCCACGGGAACATAGTACTACCGGGATAAAAAGTATTCTATGTGTTAATCCAGGTTATAAAGTATCAGTGTGCCTTTGGAATAGTCTTAGATGACGTTTGCCCAACTATTTTGTAAATAAGAAAGAAGTAAAAATATATTTATTTTTTGCAACAGGGACTGAAAGGGGGGGGGGGGCAGGGTCTCTAAAATTCGAAGTGAGGCTACTAGGGCATGAAGGGTATCATATTAAAGAGTGCTGCTTGCATATTCTCAAACATTTCTTCTTTTTTTTTAGGCCGCATAGTTTTCAACTTTTGATGAAAAATGGAAAGATGGAAAATAAAAACTGGCCAAGTGCGAGTCGTATTCGCGCACGAAGGATTCCGTACCATTATCTATAAAAACGTTAAAAAATCACGTTTAATGTATGGGAGCCCCCTTGAATATTTATTTTATTCTGTTTTATAGCAGCAACAGAAATACACCATCTGTGAAAATTTCAACTGTCGGACGCACGGACGGACTGCGGAGTCTTAGTAATAGGGTCCCGTTTTACCCTTTGGGTACGGAACCCTAAAAAAACCCCCCCTCCCCCTTATATCCGAAGTTTGTTAGACAAAAATCTGAAATTATTCTATGTGATAGAAGTTTACGTAAAGATTACAGGAAAAATAAAACCATGTCTGTAAACAGCACATTTTTCCAGAAAAACGAAATGAATATTTAAGCTACGGAACCCTCGGTGCGTGAGTTCGACTCGCTCTTGACCGGCTTTTTTCAAGTTGTGTTGCAAACATTGTAATAATCCTTGGTTCTGTCAAACGAACCTGAACACGCAGCTTTGTGTCTTGCATAATACGATGATGCCTCTCAGTCAAGCATGCTATGTTCTAATCTATCAAAACTCGAGTGTAGCTGATTTTTTTCATAGTATGTATAACTATGTATGAAGGACGTTGGTCATCAGCAGTGAGATAGCGGTTGCCGTATTTAGTAAGAGCTCTGTGTTTTTGCTGGGTGTAATATTTTGAAACGGCTGGAGTACAACTGTGTGGAGGTTACAATAGAATATTAGAATCAAGAGAGTCTTACACCTCTCACTTTATCTTAAAAAAAACATTGCGTTAATGATATTTTTTGTCATTTACGCGAACAAAGCCGATGACATTACGCTGTCCAAAGCTATCGCTCAGATTGTATATTTTTTAAACATTACGGTTTCTATTCTTCTATCGTATTCATTTTTCAAATGAAAAACGGCAATGAAATTGAAAGTGTTCGATAAAGACGTCAAAGCAACGGTGCTCATTGAGCCGTGCGCGGTGCGGTTGGTTGCAAAATGCAACGATTCGTCGGTTTCCTATTGTGATTGTAATAGTAGTTACGTTGTAAATGGTCATTATGCGCTGCACTAACCGTTCCAGGTACCAGGGAGACAGATGTGAATGGTAGAATAGACAATATGAAAAAGTTCAGCAAGGACGGATCCGTTTTATTTTGTTCACGTTCTATTTTTATAAAAATATCTAATACACACATCAACACGGTCAAGGGATATTTCATACTCAATTAAATAACTCGAAAAATACTGGCCGCATTGGAATCTTTTGTATACCGATTTGTTTGTAATTTATCTCAGACTAATTCCAAATTCAAATTTTTGAAAATTCTTTTGTTTCGGTGGCATAAAAATGTCTTTATGTGTAGGAGAGGGAATTTTCATTTGTGCGAAATTTAGAAAACAATACGAATTACGTTTAGTTACAGTTTTTTTTTCATTTTTAAACGAAAGATAAAGTTAAAATTGAGGTATTGTAGCCATGCAACGCCGACATTTGACGAGGGCGGAGATGTTACGAGCTGTGGGAATGCTGGAAGCTGGGTCTGTTCAGCGTAATGTTGCTGAGGCCATAGGGACCCACCAAAATGTAATTCAATTGGTCCAATGGCTGCGAGTGGAACACCAAGTGCTTGTGAGTGACCAAACTGTAAGAAGGCGACTGCATGAAAGCAATCTACGCTCTCGTAGACCACTCCGGGTCCCACCTTTACGGAGAGGCAATCGTGGACGACGATTAGAATGGGTTCGGAACCACGTGGACTGGGGCCGTGAGCAATGGTCCAATGTGCTGTTCACGGATGAATCCAGGTTCGGCTTCCATCCAGATTCACGAAGGACGCGTGTTTGGCGAGTTCCTGGACGATGGAGCCGTCTCCAGAACCCTCAGGAAGTTCACCCATACCAAGGAGGAACAATTAAGGTTTGGGCAGGAATTCGTCTTGGAGGACGGACGGATCTCGTTTGGGTGCGGGGCAATATGATGGCAGAACGATACGTCCAACAGGTGCTGGGGCCCGTAATCTTGAACTACAGAACTCAAATAGGGCAAGATTTCCTGCTCATGCACGACAATGCCCGGGCACACACGGCGAGAACGGTAGCAGCTTGGTTACATACACACAATGTTAGGGCCTTAGACTGGCCTGCTCAATCGCCAGATCTAAATCCCATTGAGCATGCGTGGGATATGCTGCAAAGAAGAGCTCTGAAGGAAGTTCCTGAAAATCTGGCTACAGAAGATCAACTTTTTGCGCACCTCAGAAGGACACGGGACAATATTCCGCAGCAAGACATTGACAACCTTGTTCTGAGCATGCCGAATCGTTGCCGATGTGTTATGAACATCATGGGCGCTTTCTCAGACTACTAACTTCAAGTTTACAAACACAAATTAAATGATTTTTCTATTTTTTTCAGTTTTTACTCACAAATTAAAAGTTAATTCATATACGGTTTCCGTCTATGCTTCATTTAATTTCCATAAAATCCTGAAATTTTAATGTAAGTACCTTAACCATTATTAAAAATAGTAGAATATTCAATAACGTATCTGTTAAATATACAGTGTGTCCGGACATGGACTAGCGATATTCTAAATACTTAAATATAAGCTATTTTAAAGTACTATTACACTATAGGCTTGGGTCCAATACACTTCCCCGCTATGTGGCAGCCATTTTGTTTTTTTTGTTGAAATATGCTCTATGCGAGTACAAAAAAAATCATATATCTCAAAGTTTTAGTCATACTGAGATAAAAATAGGCTTATTCGGAAGGCAATAATATTGTCTATCGTCTGCATTACAAAGCAATGTGTTCACAATTCCATAACTTTTGAAAAAAAATGTGAAAGTCGAAAAAAAAATCAAAAAATTATGCAATTCAACCAATAATGGTTAATTACTACAAAAACAACCCCGAGAACTTTTTTATTTTTTATACTAGATCGACAGTTTTTGAGCTACGCTACAATGCAACATAAAATTCACAACTGTATGTTTAATACTTTAAGAGTTATTGTTGTTTGAACATAGCGTATGCGCAAGCACAAAACGTCTTTGTTAACCGCCAGAGTGTCATTTATGGCATTCACTGTATTCCATCTGAGAGCAGGCGAGAAATACTGTTCGTTACTACCGTGAGTAAGCGAGATAGAACGTATTAGTCCACTACCTGAAACAAAATCAGTTTTAAGGACAAATTATTAGTTGGGTTAGTTTAGTTGTCCCTCGCCCTGCGTTGTGATCGCTATCGCTACTTTCACTTACCGTCCGTGCTGTTTACGTGCTGCGTTAGTGTTTTGTATTTAAAAGTGTGATAAAGTATGGCACAGCGTCAATATTCATCGCAACATATTGCTGACATACACTTTGTGTATGGCTTTTGCAATGGAAGTGCAAATTTGGCTGTACAAGAATATCGACGAAGGTACCCTAACAGGCCTACACCGAGTCGCCAAACTTTTATCGACGTGCATTCAAGATTAGCGGAAAGAGGTATTCAAAGAGCTGTTAATGAACGCAATCGCTTGGTATCGCCCGAAGATGAAGAAGAAGTGCTTAGACTAATAACCAATGATCCTAGACTAAGCGTTAGACGGATTTCAGTGCAACTTCGAATGTCTAAGTGGCATGTATGGAGAATTTTGAAAAGAGAAGGGTTACACCCTTATCATTTTCGACGGGTTCAAGACGTGATCGAACCAGATTTTGCTGCGAGATCTGTGTTTTGTTCGTGGATAAATAGAAATTTGAGACAGAACCGTAATTTTTTACAAAGAATACTGTGGACTGATGAAGCCAAATTTACAAGAGCTGCGATTACAAACCACAGAAACGACCATCTCTGGTGCTCCGCAAATCCAAGGGCGGTGCGCCCAAGCTCATTTCAACATGAATTCTCAGTAAATGTGTGGGCCGGCATAATCAACGATAGGCTGATAGGGCCATTGGAATTGCCACCTACATTAAACGGCGCTAGATTTTTAGAATTCTTACAGACACAGTTTGCGGACAGCCTCATGGACCTACCTCTATCATACCGTCGGCGTATGTGGTTCCAGCTCGATGGTGCACCCGCGCATTTTTCTCGAGCAGTGAGAGAATATTTAAATAATAATCTACAGCCGTGGATCGGTCGTGGTGGTGTAGTAGCGTGGCCGCCTCGCTCACCCGATTTGACACCCTTGGATTATTTTTTGTGGGGTCATATGAAACAAAAAGTATACGCTACAGTTCCAAATACCAGGGAAGAACTCGTCGCAAAAATTATGGCAGCCGCCGAAGAAATTAGATCCGATTTGGATTTAATTAGGCGCTCATCAACCCAGGTGGCACAGAGAGCCGTAGTGTGTCTACAAGCTGGAGGTGGCCACTTTGAGCAACTGCTTTAGATATTTTAATCTTCATTTAATATTGGAAAAAACATTAAATAAAATTCAATATGAATGTTATGTTTTTTTAATGATTTCCTGTTTAGGGTTCCGACAAAGGCCTTTTGTGCTTGCGCATACGCTATGTTCATACAACAATAACTCTTAAAGTATTAGACATACAGTTGTGAATTTTATGTTGTATTGTAGCTTAGCTCAAAAACTGTCGATCTAGTATAAAAAATAAAAAAGCTCTCGGGGTTGTTTTTGTAGTAATTAACAATTATTGGTTGAATTGCATAATTTTTTGTTTTTTTTTTCGACTTTCACATTTTTTTTCAAAAGTTATGGAATTGTGAACATATTGCTTTGTAGTGCAGACGGTAGACAATATTATTGCCTTTCGAATAAGCCTATTTTTATCTCAGTATGACTAAAACTTTGAGATATATGATTTTTTTTGTACTCGCATAGAGCATACTTCAACAAAAAAAACAAAATGGCTGCCACATAGCGGGGAAGTATATTGGACCTAAGCCTATAGTGTAATTGTACTTTAAAATAGCTTATATTTAAGTATTTAGAATATCGCTAGTCCATGTCCGGACACACTGTATACATGTCATATAAATAATTAACACATTGATAGTAATTCGCTTTTTTAAAAATATCCCTAGACCATGTTGATGTGTGTACATTACTAATATGCGATTTTGTTATATTTTCTACAGGAGAGTAGTCAATTTCCTTGAAGTTCCGGCGGCTTGTATGGTTCTTTTCAGTCTTCAGTACCCGCATATGGAGGAACCCGGTGATCTAGAATGGGGTGAAAAAATCCATACTACTTACAAGCATCTTATTAGTATCTGGAAATAATCTAACAAACATATGTAGTATGTACACTTACCTTGGTAAGTCAGTACGGTCAACTGTGGTATCTTTACTTTCCAGGAGCAACTTTACCCATGAGTACTCGACTTATACAACGTGTAACGGAAAGGGGGTATCAACCCTGAAGGAGGTGAATGTGCTCATGAAACTCAACAACTTTCCCCAAAGAACATAGGTCGAAATATGAAAAAAAAATTTGGCCCTCCCTTACAAAACTGACTACCAGCTGATTGATTTACTATGGGAGGGCCAAATTTTTTTTTCATATTTCGACCCATGTTCTTTGGGGAAAGTTGTTGAGTTTCATGAGCACATTCACCTCCTTCAGGGTTGATACCCCCTTTCCGTTACACGTTGTATATCTCTCGATTACTAAAAACCTGTTGCCGCCATATAATATCAAAGCGAAACAATAGTAGATAAATATTTTTTATAACCGATTTAATTGAGAGATATACATACAGTATTCATGGGTAATGTTGCTTATGGAAAATAAAGATGGCACTGTTGACGGTACTAATAAAGATTTTCTAAAATCTTTCCACCTGAAACTTTAAGCACTTTCCTTAGTGGTTTATTAACCGGCGAGGTCACTCTGGACTGTAACCATATTACCCAATTCCTTATAGCAAGTAATAATGTGAGTGAGAGCAAACCCAATCTTGTAATAGGGCTGTAGAAGTGTAGAGCACTTACTAATAGTGCCGTTAACTTAACTGCTCTGCGATTTAGAGCGGTTTCGTATTACGTCCGATTCGAATCCGATCCGAATCCGTGAAAATACAGATTTAGAAAACTCGGACCGAATTCGGATATTGCTTTTCGCACTACCTCCGATCCAAATCCGTTACTCAGACGTCATTTTACGCAAAACCACAGCAGAGCGTTCGCATTTGGCGGAATGCAACTCGGATTAGTTTCGGGCGCAGTGCGCGACTGTTCATAAGAATAATATGGCTACTTCGGTCCGTCAATAATCTCCGAAATGGAGATTCACGGATCACGGCGAGAAATCGGATGACGGAAGTTGGATCTAGTGCGACTATTCCGGACCGTATTTTCACGGATTCTGATCGGATGTAGTGCGATACCGCTCTTAGGGTGGAATAAAATAGTTAAGTAACAAGTGTTTAATGGTGTTTAGTGTTTAATGGTCTTATACCGTCTTCGTTCCCACGGCTGGCTAGTCTTCTTCTCGTACAGAGGAAACTAGTAGTCACGATCTCATCATCACCTTTCACCACATTTGCTTCCTATAGATTTCTTTCATCATAATAATAAACGGCAACTTATCGATTACTTCGGCCACACTTTTACATCTAGGATGAGTTTTATCTTGCCAATATATTTGCATTTTTGTCAGCTTCTGCATACAAAAACTGTCGGACGTCAATTTTATTCCACGGTAAGAGATATCTGACTAGTAAAATCATTCCTTAGAGATCTGACCCCAGAAAGCGTAGGTAACTTATTATGTGTTTCAAAAACAAGAGCACACTGCACCACACTATGTAGTGTAGCAGAATTATACCTATACAGTGTGTCCGGACATGGACTAGCGATATTCTAAATACTTAAATATAAGCTATTTTAAAGTACTATTACACTATAGGCTTGGGTCCAATACACTTCCCCGCTATGTGGCAGCCATTTTGTTTTTTTTGTTGAAATATGCTCTATGCGAGTACAAAAAAAATCATATATCTCAAAGTTTTAGTCATACTGAGATAAAAATAGGCTTATTCGGAAGGCAATAATATTGTCTACCGTCTGCATTACAAAGCAATGTGTTCACAATTCCATAACTTTTGAAAAAAAATGTGAAAGTCGAAAAAAAAATCAAAAAATTATGCAATTCAACCAATAATGGTTAATTACTACAAAAACAACCCCGAGAACTTTTTTATTTTTTATACTAGATCGACAGTTTTTGAGCTACGCTACAATGCAACATAAAATTCACAACTGTATGTTTAATACTTTAAGAGTTATTGTTGTTTGAACATAGCGTATGCGCAAGCACAAAACGTCTTTGTTAACCGCCAGAGTGTCATTTATGGCATTCACTGTATTCCATCTGAGAGCAGGCGAGAAATACTGTTCGTTACTACCGTGAGTAAGCGAGATAGAACGTATTAGTCCACTACCTGAAACAAAATCAGTTTTAAGGACAAATTATTAGTTGGGTTAGTTTAGTTGTCCCTCGCCCTGCGTTGTGATCGCTATCGCTACTTTCACTTACCGTCCGTGCTGTTTACGTGCTGCGTTAGTGTTTTGTATTTAAAAGTGTGATAAAGTATGGCACAGCGTCAATATTCATCGCAACATATTGCTGACATACACTTTGTGTATGGCTTTTGCAATGGAAGTGCAAATTTGGCTGTACAAGAATATCGACGAAGGTACCCTAACAGGCCTACACCGAGTCGCCAAACTTTTATCGACGTGCATTCAAGATTAGCGGAAAGAGGTATTCAAAGAGCTGTTAATGAACGCAATCGCTTGGTATCGCCCGAAGATGAAGAAGAAGTGCTTAGACTAATAACCAATGATCCTAGACTAAGCGTTAGACGGATTTCAGTGCAACTTCGAATGTCTAAGTGGCATGTATGGAGAATTTTGAAAAGAGAAGGGTTACACCCTTATCATTTTCGACGGGTTCAAGACGTGATCGAACCAGATTTTGCTGCGAGATCTGTGTTTTGTTCGTGGATAAATAGAAATTTGAGACAGAACCGTAATTTTTTACAAAGAATACTGTGGACTGATGAAGCCAAATTTACAAGAGCTGCGATTACAAACCACAGAAACGACCATCTCTGGTGCTCCGCAAATCCAAGGGCGGTGCGCCCAAGCTCATTTCAACATGAATTCTCAGTAAATGTGTGGGCCGGCATAATCAACGATAGGCTGATAGGGCCATTGGAATTGCCACCTACATTAAACGGCGCTAGATTTTTAGAATTCTTACAGACACAGTTTGCGGACAGCCTCATGGACCTACCTCTATCATACCGTCGGCGTATGTGGTTCCAGCTCGATGGTGCACCCGCGCATTTTTCTCGAGCAGTGAGAGAATATTTAAATAATAATCTACAGCCGTGGATCGGTCGTGGTGGTGTAGTAGCGTGGCCGCCTCGCTCACCCGATTTGACACCCTTGGATTATTTTTTGTGGGGTCATATGAAACAAAAAGTATACGCTACAGTTCCAAATACCAGGGAAGAACTCGTCGCAAAAATTATGGCAGCCGCCGAAGAAATTAGATCCGATTTGGATTTAATTAGGCGCTCATCAACCCAGGTGGCACAGAGAGCCGTAGTGTGTCTACAAGCTGGAGGTGGCCACTTTGAGCAACTGCTTTAGATATTTTAATCTTCATTTAATATTGGAAAAAACATTAAATAAAATTCAATATGAATGTTATGTTTTTTTAATGATTTCCTGTTTAGGGTTCCGACAAAGGCCTTTTGTGCTTGCGCATACGCTATGTTCATACAACAATAACTCTTAAAGTATTAGACATACAGTTGTGAATTTTATGTTGTATTGTAGCTTAGCTCAAAAACTGTCGATCTAGTATAAAAAATAAAAAAGCTCTCGGGGTTGTTTTTGTAGTAATTAACAATTATTGGTTGAATTGCATAATTTTTTGTTTTTTTTTTTCGACTTTCACATTTTTTTTCAAAAGTTATGGAATTGTGAACATATTGCTTTGTAGTGCAGACGGTAGACAATATTATTGCCTTTCGAATAAGCCTATTTTTATCTCAGTATGACTAAAACTTTGAGATATATGATTTTTTTTGTACTCGCATAGAGCATACTTCAACAAAAAAAACAAAATGGCTGCCACATAGCGGGGAAGTATATTGGACCTAAGCCTATAGTGTAATTGTACTTTAAAATAGCTTATATTTAAGTATTTAGAATATCGCTAGTCCATGTCCGGACACACTGTATAAGGAAACCCCGTTGCTTTAAGTAACGGTGCCCCGACAGTGTTGATGGCGAAACTTGAACATTGACTCGTAGGCTTAAAATTTGATTCTACCGATTAGACGGTGAAGGGCAAAATAATGAGGTCCCTCTCACCACGGGTGTTGCAAGCGGTAAGGGATTAGATAATGTCATTAGGTAGGTATAATTTCCCATCAATAATAAGTGACAGGCCTTGCAATCTGAGTATGACATTACCAATATCTACAATCTCTCCATATACTCGTACGAGTGTGTGGTAGTAATTTGAGTACGTGTTGGACGTTCATAGGCTTTGTGTTTCATGATATTAACTACAGCTCAATAATTGGCTTAAATAAATTTTATTTTAAAGAATAAGACATTGTCTTCCTAGCGGTCTTAACCAGTCGGTAGGTGAGGATCAGTAGTGTTAAGCAGCAACGTCCATCTCCTCACCTTCTATCAACAAGAAATTCTCTCAATTAAACCTATCAGAGTTGTCTAATTTTTCGGCTGCTTTTCTCCTTGTATATATGTATACATACATACACAACACACATAAATACGTACATTTCACATACCTACATAAGTGTCGATCCCGTGGGAAAATCTGGATAAAAAGCATCCTATGTGTTAATCCCGGTTTTAATCTATCTGTGTACCAAATTTCATCCAAATCCGTTCAGCCATTTGAGCGTGAAGAAGTAACAAACATACAAACACACACACAAAGTTTCGCCTTTTTAATATTAGTGTGATTCTTAGTTGTTTGTGTCCCACAGAGCTATCGATAGCCTCCCTTCCCTCCTTCCACATATCCATATTGGCAAATCTTAAAAAAATAATTGCTTCAAAAATACAATAGATATCAGTAGGTAAGCAGTTCTTCGGATAATATACACAAATGCCACATGAAGACGCGAAATATGTACAATACGAGTACTTACTTGCATTTGTGGTTTTAAGACGTTCTAGACGTTTCTAATGCTTTCACACAAATGCTGGTGTATTGTGTTCGATGTGCTTGACCACAGTATTTTATGACCACTTTGTAATTGTATGTCGAAGATGTTCGGGGTTGGGGTAAGATCAAGATAAACTAAGATTAAAGATTATAAAGATAACTATACTGGATGCTTTTTTTTACAGGCTCCAAGTTTTTACAGGGTGTTCTACACTCATGAATATGAACAACTTTCACTATGGGACCAACTCTGAAATTACGAAAACAAAATCAGCTGTTTAATACAAAAGATCTCAGAGTTGGTCACATAGTGAAAGTAAAGGGTCCAAAAAACTGGGTTTTGGAGGTCAGATAGCAGTCACTCCATGTAAAATCCTGGTATACAGCTGCATCCGGTTAGACTGGAAGCCGACCCCAACATAGTTGGGTAATACATACTGGTAAACATAGCTGGGTAATACGATACCCCTAGGTAAGACTGGTTGTCAGACTTTCGGGCTTCTGACTACCCGTAACGACTGTCGAAGATCTATGCATGGCAGCCGGGACCAACGGCTTAACGTGCTTTCCGAGACACGGAGGGGTCTCGGTATGTAAAGATGGTCACCTATCCAAAGACCAACCGCGGCAAGCGTAGCTTAACCTGATCGATCGACCTGTGCGGCTGTTATTATTTAGCTACGGGCTCCCTTCGAATGTAGATAGCCATGTACTAAAATTGGAGTTTGTATTTTTTGAGTTAACTATAAAATATAAATGCAGTCCGCATTTATATTTTATAGTAAGTTGAAATGTGTCAGGGGGTTAGTATGTGTACTATGTATGTGTGTGGAATAGGTTCTTGTAGATACGTGGTGTATAAGTGTGATAAGGATGTGTTTGTTTATTACTAGTGTTTCGTTTTTTGACAAAATAGCTTAGAACGTTGCCTGGCAAAACATAATAGCAACATTTGGTGGGAAAAAGATTCAGATCATCATCTGCCAAGAAGATGTTGGGTCTGGCTTCCAGTCTAACCGGATGCAACTGAATACCTGTATTACTTTCGAGCTTCTGACGACTCGTAACGACTGTCAAAGATCTACGAATGATAGCCGGAACCAACAGCTTAACGTGCTTTCCTTTCCGAGGCACCGAAGGGTCTTGGTATGTAAAGATGGTCACCCATTCACGGACCACCCACGGCAAGTATAGCTTAATCTGATCAACCAAACCGTGCGGCTGTTATTACTTAGCCACAAGCCCCTTTAAAAAGGGGAATGATTTTGGGAAAAGATTCAGATGATACAATAATAATACTGTTACAACAAGGCCACATAAGGTTAAGGGAAAATAGTCGCTTATCAAGCAACATTTTATGTACAGACGCCAGCACATCAAGCTACTACAATCTGTCAAATATATTTAATAGATTTTCAACTTTATCGCTGAAGTATGAGGTTCAAAGTTTATTGGAAAAATTTGACAGTTTCGGGTAGCATGATGTGCTGGCGTCTGTACCTGTTCTTCACTTCTTACGATTTTCATTTTAATGTATACCTTGCTATAGGCGGTCCAGCCGAACATGTAGATTCCAGATTTACTTGAAAGGTCACGTGCAAGACATACTTACTTGCGGGGAAGAATCTATAATTCGTTAAAGTACCGTAAAATGGGATGAATAGGAACCGAGGGGTGAATCGGGATGAAACTTATAAATCGATTTTAACGTTGATGTAATATAGTTTGTAGCCAACAATTACACTTAATCGTCAACTATAATATAGTAAACACATTAATAGACCTTTTGGCAAAAAACATGTACGTTTGCCCCGCACGGCCCCTCAGAATTTGCGTTTTAGGTGTACACCAATGCAATGTACTCGCCTCTAGGAGTATATGTACCTCCTTTTTTTTCAATGTACCTCTGTACTTTTGAGGAAATATGCAAAAAAAGGGGGCCGTACCAGCCAAACGTTTTCAGCACGGCCCCCCGTGTAACTTGAAAAATATATAGCGTATTAAAAAGTTTCTTAAACTCAAGGAATGTACTCTATTAACATGTTATATGTGCCGCAACAGATATTGTGAATTCGTAATAACAAATAATATATAGATGTGGATAGGGGGCCGTGCTGGAAAAAAAGATATAAGAAAATATCTAAAACAAGACAAAACAACCTTAGCTAAAAACTATTAAAAAATAATTGATGTTTGGCAAGTAACATATGTACCGCATTGGTTTCTCATACAACTTTCTAAATTTGGAAAATAAACCAATCTTAGTTCATTCAGCACGGCCCTCTATAGACGCCTATATCTTTGTAAATATGACATGTTTGTTTACAAAATTCGACTTCCTGATTTATGTATAGGAGTACATTCGTTCCAAATAAATTGCGATTCTGCTGTATTAGTACTTTAAAAGATAAATTCGATATAAAATATCATACATTACAACTGATGGGGTGACCATGATTCCACGTAAAAATGCATAAAAAACCTGCTGCATAAATTGAGTAAATCTTTAATAAAATAAACAAATCAACAATATCCTAATCTATATTAACGAAAACAATCGCTAATCGAACTAATCGAATAAATCAACAAGTGTCGCTAAGACTACATAGCTCAAAAGGCTTAAAGAGATCACAGATATATTTTCAATAAATCACATGGACTGAACTGTACATTACAATGAAATTACAGATTCATTATATTTCACAGATTAGTTCAAAATTCAAGAGCTATTTCGGTTACGAATTCAAAATTCCCCATCTGAGTTACTAATAATGTTGCACTCGATTTCATTTGCCACCACTTGAAACTCGAAGAAAGATATCTGATATAAGTTTCCTTTTGAATATAGCACAATCAAAAATTGACTGTCCAGAACTTGTTTCCAAGCTATCTCTAAACGTTCCACCTCAGCACTCTCGTTTGAAAACCTACTTCACATTCCATAGGCAGGCACAGTATACCATCAAAACTCATTTATGTTGCGGTCATCCAAAGCCTTTAAACAAGTGTTTCGGTCCATGCAACCATCAATTGATCTATTTACGAGTAGCTTAACGTCTATTGATACAATTACTTCTAAATACTACTACCCATTTGATGTACAGACGCCAGCACATCAAGCTACCCGAAACTGTCAGATTTTTCCAATCAACTTTGAACCTTATGCTTTAGCGATAAAGTTGAAAAACTATTTAAAAAAATCTGACAGATTGTAGTAGCTTGACGTGCTGGCGTCTGTACAATAGAAGTTAGTAGTAACTACATCGACACTTGTAATATACTCATCAACTCATGTGATCTATTTTTACTTGTTTTAATAATATTTAGCAATTTAAACCTTATGACTTAATCAAGAAATGACTTCGCAACAAGCAATTACTTCTATCTTATTATACGGGTGTAAGACTTAGCACATCTCTCGCTCACACTTCACTGTGCCGTGAGCGGGTGCTTCATACATTTTGATATTTTTAATTTACATTAAATAAATCTAGTAAACTGATTTTATATGCTTTGCATTATGAATGTTTATGCTATGTGTATACAACGTGTAACATAATTAAATCAATCTCCTTTGGGTCAAGTTCAGTACCTACATGAACCTACCTATATCAAATCCGTTTCTTAAGTACAAATAAATTATATTATAACTTACCTGTTTATTTTAACAATCCATTTCCGTGCTTGAAATATAATTCACTGCACAACCACACGCAGAAAACACGTGAATACTGAAATTATTGGAGCAGTGTTTACATTTACTACTGTATATTGTGCGCGTAAAGATGTGACTGAACAATAAACACTCGAGCGCAAAATGAAGTAACCGCGACACCAGCGCCACTTCAAAAATTACGGTAACGTCAGTGAACTAATGGCGTACGCACACGACAAGTTTTAACTGATATAATTCCTTTATAAGACGTCATCGCTAATATTAATTTGGAAGGAAAAAAAATCAGAATGTTTATTTCAATGTAATATATGTACCTAATATATGGAATCATGGTCACCCCATCAGTTGTAATGTATGATATTTTATATCGAATTTATCTTTTAAAGTACTAATACAGCAGAATCGCAATTTATTTGGAACGAATGTACTCCTATACATAAATCAGGAAGTCGAATTTTGTAAACAAACATGTCATATTTACAAAGATATAGGTGTCTATAGAGGGCCGTGCTGAATGAACTAAGATTGGTTTATTTTCCAAATTTAGAAAGTTGTATGAGAAACCAATGCGGTACATATGTTACTTGCCAAACATCAATTATTTTTTAATAGTTTTTAGCTAAGGTTGTTTTGTCTTGTTTTAGATATTTTCTTATATCTTTTTTTCCAGCACGGCCCCCTATCCACATCTATATATTATTTGTTATTACGAATTCACAATATCTGTTGCGGCACATATAACATGTTAATAGAGTACATTCTTTGAGTTTAAGAAACTTTTTAATACGCTATATATTTTTCAAGTTACATGGGGGGCCGTGCTGAAAACGTTTGGCTGGCACGGCCCCCTTTTTTTGCATATTTCTTCAAAAGTACAGAGGTACATTGAAAAAAAAGCAGGTACATATACTCCTAGAGGCGAGTACATTGCATTGATTGAAAGTTTCGCAAGGATCCAGAAAACGTTACTTTAAGGGTAACCTACAGAAGGTATCGTAACACATGCAATAATTTATTAAAAAAACTTAAAAATAACTATTTAAGGTCTGAAATCAATAAACACAAAAACAATCTAAAGAAGCAGTGGTCTTTAATTAAAGACGTTTGCAATTTCGCTGGCCCAAACAATGACAATGAAGAACTCCTAAAACTCAAACCTGATCCACAGACCTCAATTAACCTTGTAAACAGTTACTTTGCAAATGTGGGAAGTCATTTAGCTAATGATATACAGAGAAGGGGTCAGGGGTTACCTAAGACTACCTTCATTGGACGCTCTAAAACCAAGTCTTTAGTCCTCTTACCAACGGACATTGATGAGGTAAAAGCCATCATACTGAATTTAAAAAACACTAAAGCTACTGGTTGCGACGGTATTCCCATCTCATTACTAAAACTAGGAGTGGAAACTTTGGCTTGGCCCATAACAATGATATGTAATCAATGCATGGCAAAAGGCGTTTTTCCGGAAGTCCTTAAAAAGGCTCTTATTGTTCCTATACACAAAGCGGGGGATAGAGACTGTGTCTCTAACTATAGGCCAATATCGCTACTGCCCTCCTTATCTAAGGTACTTGAGAAGGTTATTAACAAAAGACTAACTCGTTACCTTGCATCTCAGAATCTGCTATCAAGCAATCAATTCGGCTTTAGGGAAAACAGGTCAACTAACGACGCCATAAAACACCTAACTTCTACCATTGTTAATAACCTGGATAGAGGAAAGAAAACCATAGGCGTGTTCCTGGACTTAGCAAAGGCATTCGACACGGTCTCTGTTCCCCTGCTTCTTGCTAAACTAGAACATTTAGGAGTTCGTGGAATAGCTCTTAAACTACTTAAAGACTATATGACTAATAGAACGCAATGTGTAAGAATAAACGGCTTCACGAGCCAGCTAGAGAGTGTGACTTTCGGTGTGCCACAAGGAAGTGTGATGGGACCTACGCTTTTCCTAATTTACGTAAATGACTTGTGTGATTTACAGCTGAACCAAGGCAGGATCATAGCATATGCTGATGACACAGCACTTTTATTTAGTGGGAAAACTTGGAAAGACGCTAACGAACTGGCTAATGAAGGTTTCAAGATAGTTTCGGAGTGGTTACGGTCAAATCTTCTCACCCTTAACACACTTAAAACGAAATACATACCCTTTAGTATAAGAAAGAGCAGTCAACCACCTCCCGGCACTATACAAATAATTGCTCATACATGCAAAATGACGGGGAAGTGTTCTTGCCATGAACTTTCTAAAACTTCCTCAATAAGATACCTTGGGCTGATCATTGACCAACATTTAAACTGGCAAGAACATGTCGCCACCCTCACCTCCCGAGTGAGAAAACTTATATTTATATTTAAAAATATACGTTGCTTTTGCCCGCCAAATTTATCATTACTAGTGTATATCTCGTTGTGCCAGTCCATGATAACTTACTCTATTACTGCTTGGGGGGGTGCTGCCAAGACCGTTCTTATTTCTTTAGAACGAGCACAACGTGCTGTTCTCAAAGTGATGAGTTTTAGAAAATTTAGATACCCCACTTATATGCTATACTCGGAATTATCAGTTCTTTCAGTGAGACAATTATTCGTAAAGGACCTAATATTAAGCCAACACAAAAATTCACCTGACTACACAACAAGAAGAAGGAAAGATATTGTTTATTCTGTGCCTTTCTGTAAAACTTCATTTGCAAACCGATTTTTCAATTTCCTAGGACCATTCATATATAATAAAATATCAAAGCTAATCCAAATTCATAATCTTAATAATCATACTTGTAAAATTGAAATTTGTAAGTTTCTTAAATCACTGAACTATGATGATACTGAAAAAATACTCAAAATAACTATTTGAATAAATAAGTCACCAAATGCATTCTATACACATACATACACACATATCAAGTCACTACCTACACCACACTTTTCTACACATAAAGATAATCGATAATAAAAATATAAAAAAGTTAGGACCTACTTTTACTTTTATTATTATTATTTTTTTAACTTTAAATATATTCTACCACTGGCTTTAATAATGGGCAAGCATTATAATAGTATAACCAAAGCCAACTTAGCATCTAAATATTTTGCGTATACTATGTCAACTTTTACGTCTACCAACAACTTACCAAAAATCGAGTTAACTATTTTGTGTTTGCCTACCCTCTAGCTTAAGTTATATCACCTTTGCTTTGTTTACCTAAAACTCTTTAACCTATGAAGTGATTATTTTGTCACAAGTACGCTACTATAAATACATACAATCACAGAGTGCGAGGAAAACTGTTCCACCGTAATACAGTTTTTACTAGTACGGGGAACAGGGTGAATCAATTCTGTTAACAACCAAAATAAGTACCGACACATTGCAAACAAAAAGTATAATTAAGTCTGTACATTACTTGTAACATTATGAGCCGTGAAAGGTTGTTATTTTGTTTTGGTAAATAAAGAAGTTTTTTTTTTTTTTTTTTTTTTTTTTTTTTATTTTTTTTTATTGATGTACACCTAAAACGCAAATTCTGAGGGGCCGTGCGGGGCAAACGTACATCAAAAAACGATATTATTTCAATGTTAAAATCTATTTTTAAGTTTCGTCCTGATTCACCCCTGCATTCCTATTCACCCCGTTTTACTGTACGGACTTGAAGAACATCCCTAAAGATGAACTATTTACGCATTGAGGCGCTAAATGCCCTAGAAGTAAAAAAACCACTGTAATAAACACTTCGCAGATCAAGGGGCTAATTAACTAGTTAAGTATAGAAAGAGAAAGGTTATTTACACGCCGAGCGCCTGGTAAATAAAGCTTAGCTAAGTTTATCTTACACTACTTTTTAGTTCATTTATTTTGTAGGCGACTGCAGCTGACAAGTCCTTTCCCAACTATGTTGGGGTCAGCTTTGATTATGACTATGATTTAATAAAAGAAAAAGGCTACTATATCAATTAAAGGCTACTATATCGGAAAAGAACAATATTTGCATTGGTTGGATCATGGATGGTACCAACCCCTTCGCTTTTTCGTAACACCATATTTTATGAACTGTTTGTTCTAACCCTCTGGTAGGCCCCTCTTTTGTAGCGAACGGGTAGCTGTCACCCATGTCATGACCAACTATTAAATATTATATTCGGTATTCAAGTTAAATCTTATTGTAATACTTAGCTACTTGTTACTAGTAGCCACCTCCAACATATTAAAAAAATAGTTAGGCACCAGAGAAAATCATGTCTAATAATCAACTGCCTAGCTTATGACCTATGACTTATGGCTTATGACGTTCAACTATGTTGGGGTCGGCTTCCAGTCTAACCGGATGCGTCTGAGTACCAGTATTTTACTTTGAGTGACTGTCTAACTGACCTCCACAACCCAGTTACGGGGTAATACGAAACCCCTTGGTAAGACTGGTTGCAAGACTTTCGGGCTTCGGACGACCTTAACGAATATCAAAGATCCTCGAATTACAGTCGGGACCAACGGCTTAACGTGCTTTTCGAGGCACGGAGGGGTCTTGGTATGTAAAAATGATTACCCATTTACGGAACAACCTTGGCAAGCGTAGCTTAACCTGATCGATCGACCCATGCGGCTGTTATTACTTAGCCACAAGAATATAAACGAAAAACATGACATAGCTCCTCATAAATTTTCACACTGTGGAACTAATTAAAATTTAATTTTACATCACTGTATGATGCACACAGAGACCGTGCAGCCACAACCAACCTAAACAAGCAGTCCTTTTGATGAAAATAGTTTAAAGTGGAAATATTTTAGCTGTGAGTCATTCTCACATGCACGCTTTTATATTGGAAAAGCGAATCACCTAATGCTTTTGCTATTATTACAGATATTTATAAAATAATTAAGTATAGTTACAGGCGCCTGAAAAAATAGCCATTTCACATTTTAACTGGCGTATTACAAATTGCAATGTGTATATAAACAGGCGCTAACATTAACATCCTCACTCAAAAAAGTAAGTAGAAGCTAAATTATTCTTGAAGCTGCGTAATTTCGTACATTATGACGAACGTAAGCTATATATATAACTTTTATAAATACAAATATTTGTTGCAGTTTAAAGCGTTCCTTCTATTTATGATTCATCTTACTTATTACCAGACAGATAATAACATGGTTCACGGGTGAATGTAAAATCCACTATGTATGTAGGTATGGAAGTTCGTCTTTTTCGCTGGGGAATCTCATCGGGCACACGGCTTGTATCCATAATTTGAAATCGGTATGTTATCTTTTCACGCCTATATCACTGAACGGATCCTGGGGAAGGACATAGTCTACTTTTTGTCCCGGTAGCACGTTCTCGTGGGATAGTTTCCAACATCCACCGCGGGCTGAAAGCTGCAAGAAGCTCGAGTATAAGTAATAATACCATTATGGTTCTTATAGGAGTATAAGAAGGGAATAATCAATAATAATGTACTTTTCACACACATCCTGGAGGTCGACTCGGTCCCTAAAATCAACAGTTCCATTCCATACTGCTGAGCAATTGGTATTACACAGCCAATGCGTGAAAATTTCAGATATTTATGAACATGCAGACATTTAATTCATATTAAGATTGCTATTAAAATAATGGGTTCTGGTGGCCATGTAGGAAGTTTATTATGTATGTGGAACATCAATATTTATTTACAGAAAAGTTCATGTTGCATGCCGTGCCTTTCACCACACAATCATAAATCTTTATTTATCTCAACATCATATTGTATGCACTGATTAATAGAATGCACAATCTTAAATAGAGAAAGGTGTCTGAGATAGGAGGGTCGTGAGTTACAGATCACCCGGCTCTCATAGGTAGGAGAACATGTTCATTTACAAAACTGTTACAGTCATGATTTTATATAATAAAAGTTAAAAACTGCAATTAAGTATAGACACAACCTACAAATTCAAGAGAAAATCTATACATATAAATAAAATTGGAGTGTCTGTTTGTAATATTGAAATAACCGTTTTTTACTACATACACATGAATACGGTACATACACCAAAATAACATTTTTTACAATTTTTGTCTGTCTGTTTGTTCCCGCTAATATTTGAAATGGCTGGACCGATTTTGACGGGACTTTTATTGGCAGGTAGCTGATGTAATAAGGAGTAACTTAGGCTACTTTTGTTTTAGAAAAATTATTTTATTTTATAAAAATAAAGTAATGTTGCAATGTCCAAGTACTGTCCAGTACCTGCCGTCACGTCGGGCGCCTCCCACCACTTCTTCATTAATAAAAATGTTTAGTATATATGAAAAGATTATGAAGTAAGTAGTAATAGATTATTAACATTAACAAATAACATACCTTAACAAATACTTACAGATTGCTTTTGATACTCATAAAACTGCGGAGAGTAGGTAGCAAATTATACGAGTATTGACTGATACATCATTATTGTTTTGAAAACAGTAGGTAGGTACTTGCAGTTACTACTAGTTTGCGAAAATAGAAAAAAATCAATCAAATAATTCAAAAACATATTTAACAATATTATGTATATCTACATAATATTATTATGATATAAGTAATAAATGTTGATTGACGATTATGCTTCTTCGACTACACAATCTTACCCAGCGCAGTTTTATACAACCACTGGTAACAGCACCTATTTATAATGATAACTACTGCAAAAACTGGCGTAGTCATGCTACAAAATAACTACTTAGTTACCTGTTGTAGATTGCAAAACTAGCTCGTATGGAAATAATTATTATTCACTTGAACAAAAAGCTAATTAGGTTAGGTACAGAACTATTTCTAGCGTTGCTACAAAAAAGGTCTAAAATTCATATAATATTTAATATGTACAAACTTCTAATAATAAATAAGCTACAAATTGTGAAAATAAAAATATGATAACTAAACTAAACAACTAACTAAACAAATAACTAAAAATAAACTAACTTTAATGGTTTTAGTTAGGTTAAAAACGTCTTGAATAAAGTTGAAAGTTGTCTAGCATTCGTTGCCTTTTTAATACGAAGTGAGGAAGGATGCGGGGGTGAATCGGGACGAGATGATTTTAAAATGGAATTTCACGTTGAAATACGAGGATATTTATCGTTAATTATAATACAGTAAACACATTAGAGTTCTTTTAGGCAACAAACTATATTTTTTCAATGTCTCTTTACAAATTAATTTTTTTCAAATCCCTTTTTAAACTTTCATCCCTATTCACCTCGTTTTACGGTACATATTTGTCGAGGCTTCACAGATGTGATGAGTATCGCTATCTAATCACAATCAAATGACAGTATAGTGATGGCGGGTTCACACTTACAATGGCAATTGCGTTATTTTACGCTGTTGAGCGGACGAATTTTTAAAACATGAAGGAATGGATTGTGATTGTGTGCTGGTACGGCCCACCGGATGAGTTCCTGTGCAGAGAAAATGAGGTTTCGCTGATTCACATTGTCATATCGTCGACCGTAGGTTCAATTGCTGTAAGGGACAAAATACCCAAAATGAGTTGAGTATACAGTTTTGTTCAGAATTTTTCGCTCTATTGAATGGTGAATATAAAAAAATTCTAGCTTAAAAAAAATGTCCCTTACTCTAATGATTTTTGGATCCAAATTTAGAATCAGCCCCATAGTAACAATGTATCTGAAAAACTATGCAATACAGGAACTTGAAATGGTGTAATTATCGCCGCCAATCCACTTCAAATAAGGTAAGGGTCTTCCCAATCAACGAATTACCATTACATGGTTTATTTTTTAAGAAACAATAATAAAACTGGCCTTACACTAATGTCTTTGTTGTCTCAAAAAATAAATATCATCCATACTTTAAATGGATTGCACGAGTTTTGACATAGTTGTCCCTTACCCCAATTTGCATTGTCATACTTTAAGCAGTGTCAACGTTACACCTATTTGAATCGAATTATTGCACTATTACCATCCTTTTCTATCTCACAACGTCTTTCTGTGTGCAAAAGAGAGGATAGTATCAATGCGAAAGCAGCGCGCGGGCATAAAAAAGTGGTATCAGTGCGAGTTCATCTATCGTTAAAAACAACAAAAATAATGGCTTTTTGGGAAAACGAAGTGCTCTGGCCCCTTGAAACTTTGTAGTAGGGTAGTAGGTTTCAAGGAGCCAGTGTACTTAATTTAGCTAAAAAACCATTATTTTTATAAATAAATGATAGAAGGGTTAATTTCCGGACGATAAATATTTTCGAAATTCATTCGGCACTTTTTAGTTGATTTATTAGAATTTTTTTACAAAGTTTCAAGGGGCCAGAGCACCAAAAAGCCATTACTTTTGTTATATTTTATAAATAAACAATAGAAGGGGTAGTTTCCGGATGATAAATGTTTTCGAAAATTATTTGGCACTCTGTAGTTGATTTTCCGGAAAATTTTTACAAAGTTTCAAGGGGCCAGAGAACTTAATTTTGCCAAAAAGCCTTTATTTTTGTTGTTTATTTTTTATAAATAAGCAATAGAAGGGGTAGTTTCCGGATGATAAATGTTTTCGAAAATCATTCGACACTCTTTAGTTGATTTATCAGAATTTTTTTTACAAAGTTTCAAGGGACCAGAGCACTTAGTTTTGCCAAAAAGCCGTTATTTTTTATAAATAAACAATAGAAGGGGTGGTTTCCGCATGAAAAATTTTTTCGAAAATTGTTCGGCTCTATGTAGTTGATTTTCCAGAATTTTTTCACATGGTTTCAAGGCGCCAGAGAACTTAATTTTGCTAAAAAACCATTATTTTTGTTGTTTTTTATAAGTAAACAATAGGAGGGGTAGTTGCCGGATGATAAATATTTTCGAAAATCATTCGGCACTCTTTAGTTGATTTTCCAGAAATTTTTCAAAAAGTTTCAAGGGGCCAGACAACTTAAATTTGCCAAAAAGCCATTATTTTTGTTGTTTTTTATAAATGTAATCTGATTAAATTGTTAATAAAACAATTATTAATAAAACAATTTTTATACAATAAAATAAAAATTGTTTTATTCAAACTAATACAAATTTGCTATTACAATGTACAAACATTGCATGTAAGCGACATAGGTACAAAAAAACACACACACGGTTCTAATACATTTTCATGTCTTTTAAATGATTTATTATAATGATTTCCAAATTTAAGATATCCGTACGTCAAAAGTGTGTACTTCATTTTCTGTCAAAAATCTCTTTACGTTGTATTTTTTTCATAAATTTGTTCAACATGTCCTTTACACCATTTTTTCATTAATAGATTGGATCCAACGTAGAGGTCAATTTAATGTAAGGGACGGGACTAGAAGATACCTAACAAAATACGTTGTTGTAAGGGACATCTATTTTCTTAAATAGCTAACTCATTTAAATAAATGTTACACATGTAGATAGAGCACTAAAATACAAGTTTACGTGTGAAATCAGACCCGAAAAAGGTTAATAACAAAAAAAGTCATGGGCGATTTAGTCCGAAAAAAAACTTTGTCGGCCTCTCCTGAAAAATCGTATTTTGTCCCTTACAGCAATTGAACCTATGGTCGACGATATACGTATTACCATGATTTTAACGGAGCCTTAAGAATAGTAGTAGTATTGTAGAACCATAATGTACTTAAGGCTCCGCGCACGAAAATTACACTTTTGTCAATTTCTTATCTAATTGTTACAAAACTTGAAATAATTTAAACATTGTGTCTGTTTGACTATAAAAGTACAGTTTTCGTCGCGCTAAACCATTCGTGTCAGTCACAGCACTAGTAATATAATAGATTCATCATTTCTGCCTTTTCTTTTTTTGCATTTATGCCTTTGAGTTACTTCATGATGAATGAGATGAAGATATTGTATTGTCATAAGAAAAATAAAAGATTTTATTTCAAGGATAGCTGAAGACTAATGTGTGATTTTTTGCTAAATAATACGAAAAAATACATTGATACCGACTAAGTAGATTTTTTGGTATAAAAATACTTTTCCCAATATTATTTTTCTGCTATATTTTATATCGAAGTTGAAAAAGTGGTCCAGCCTCGTGCAAATAAAAATGAAAATGTTGATAATTTTTTTTATGTTCAAAATCAAAAGTAATTTCTTGGAAGAAGATGATCAAATCGTCAGTCGCGCGTCATTTTTCGGAAAACTATCTGTCAATAATAGGTCTTTACCTATGAAATTGCCGTTTTGTATGAAAAAATTTAAACGAATTTTTTTCATGTAAATATTTTTTTATTTGTATTAATCGAAGTAATCACCCATGCAATCAATAAATCTTTGCCAACGCAGTGGCAGTTTATTGATGCCCATCTTAAAGAAATCAGCTGGACGGGACGCAACAAATTCTTCAAAGGCATTTTGTACTGCCTCTCGGGTATTGAATTTTTTTCCCGCCAAGAAGTTATCCAAATTCTGGAAAAAGTAGTAGTCTGTAGGCGCATGGTCTGGTGAGTAGGGCGGATGACGGAGAGCTTCCAACCCCAGTTCTTGCAACTTGGAGACCGTCTGCTGTGCAGTATGAGGTTGCGCGTTGTCGTGCAGGAGCAGCGGAGACGAGCGATTGACCAATGCGCGTTGGAGATGTGCCAGCTTCTCCATCATTGTGTTCAGTTCTTCACAGTACACATTTGCAGTAATGCTCACCCCGTTTGGTAAGAAGCTGTGATGAATCACACCGGCGCTAGACCACCAATCAGTGACCATCACTTTTCTAGGGGTAAGTTTTCGTTTAGGGCATTGTTTAGGTGCTGAACCAGGATCCAACCAACTTGCTGAGCGTTACCAAACAGAATCCATTTTTCATCGCAGGTAACAATGCGGTTCAAAATTCCTTCATTTGTGTGTCTGTTGAGCAGTGCAAGGCACGTCTCGACGCGTACTTCGCGCTGGCGATCATTGAGTTCGTGGGGCACCCATTTATCAAGCTTTTTTACCTTTCCAATTTGACGCAAATGGACCAATACTGTTTTGACGCTAACGTCGAAAGCTGCTGCTAATTCAGCCGTAGATTGTGTATCATCAGCTTCCACAATCGCCTTTAATTCGTCACTGTCGACCAGTCTTCGGACGACCGCGAGGTTCATTTTTCAGGTCGAAATTTCCAGAACGGAAGCGAGCAAACCAATAACAGGTGGTGCGTTGGTTTGTAGTGTTAGCTCCGTAAACGTCGTTGATGTTGCGTGCCGCTTGTGCCGCGTTGCTGCCACGACGGTACTCATATTCCATAATTACTCGAATCTTTAACGTATCCATGATGACGAAAAAGATTGAAATGCGATGAAAATGTAACACTAATCAATAAACAAATTACTACTTTTGGAAACAAAATTCTATGTTTTTAAAATAAAATTAATTTGAAATTAGAATTCTTAGCCAAACAAAAATTATTTTGATTTGAAATGGCCAGTACTGCAGAACGGCAATTTCATAGGTAAAGACCTAATATTAGTTATTTTCCGCGAATACTTAATTTAAGTATTTGAAAAATCCCTTTAAGCCATCATCTGCCTAGCCTTTTCCCAACTATGTTGGGGTCGGCTTCCAGTCAAATCGGATGCAGCTAATTACCAGTATTTTTCATCCACAAGCAAAAAAATAACTCGACTTTTCAAATCACAAATAACTTTGTTTTTTTTTTCCTTTTTCACAAACAATGCACAAAATTGATGAAAAAAATCAGTTTATTTCGTGCCGACCGATTTCGTTTCGACCGTTAAGGTAAATCAGAGTCCTTTATACAACGTAAAATCAGTATTTTGTTTCCAATTAAGTGTCGCAGGTATGGAAAGGTCAAGGCGACGCGTGATCACAATTCGACGCGCGTGACTAATCAAATAAGGAAAACTTTAGCCTACCATCTTTAAGAAAGAAATACAATAAGTACCTACTATAAACGTGATTTCTTGGAAGTTCAAGGCTAAATAATAACAGCCGCACTGGTCGATTTTCAAGGTTAAGCAACGTTTGCCGAGGTTGATCCATGGATGGGTGACCTTCCATTACGTATCCCCCATTACGTATTACGAGACCCCTCCGTGCCTCGGATAGAATAGAATAGAATACTCTTTATTATGTTCACCATATAAATGACAGACATAAATACAACGTGTAACGTTAAATGCGCAAAACCTCAGACATCCCAACTGATTTTTAATTCAATTGACCTATTTCAGAGAGAAAATAAGTTATTAAAAAAATTGTAAAGGTTTTATGTGCTGTTTTAGTTTTACTGGCCATTCTGATCGTTTCTGGCGTCTGCGACGACGCTTTATCGAGGGAATGAGTCATCACCGGGCCGCTGCGCCGCCGCGCTGACATTGGCTTGCTTGACCTAATAATAAATAGACACGGCAACGTTTTTAATGAAGATTTTTTGAAAAATGTGACCTATATTAAAAAGTGGTTCAATTAATTCTGCTCGTTATTCTGATCAAACTATTTTCAGGTTTTGCGCATTTAACGTTACACGTTGTATAGATATTTTACAAAGGGTGACACAATGGGCGGTCTTATCGCTAAGAACTCGGATACCACGTTAAGCAGATGATCCCAGCTGTTATTCGTAGATCTTTAACAGTCATTCCGGGTAGTTATTAGACCGATAGTCTGACCACCAGTCTTGTTACCCAGTAAGTTACTGGGTTGTGGAGGTCAGATAGTCAGTGAATGCATTTGCACACATGTACACATGCAAACATCTCACGTCTTCTTTTCATGTGTTTAGGCAGAAACCTCAGAACGCCACCTGCTACGACGACGCAAAAGGAGTATGTAAGAACCATTCCGTACATACTACTTTTGCCTCGTTTACGTTTCATACATCAGCAGTGCTATTCTGTAAAAATCTCACCGTGAGAACTTAGCTGAAGTGAGCGGGAAGTGAGCTGTCATTAGGGATTAATACTATTGATACTGCTCACTTCAAGCTCACTTCACTTATGATTTCACGGTGAGATTTTTACAGAACCGACCGGCAGGTAATACGAGTACATGCACGCCGTTTGCGAGTACCTACTACGCACCTGACACATTTTGACACATGCATTGGTTTTGCAATTGTCTTACATTTCAAGTACTAATTTTAATTTAAGAATCCAAATCACATCAAACTTTTAACTTTTAACAAAAGGCTATTAAAGCAGCACGTTCAGAATAATGTTTTAATTTATTGTAAGTTTGTACTCTTTTTTATTTTCTATTTTTATACAACTTAATTTTAGTTCATAACCCAGCGAAACCGTCGCATATCTTAATTTTTATGTTTTCTGCATAGGAGTGAATAGTTGCATTATTTTTGAGTGAAATAAATAATCTTAAGCCGTGTTTTATTTTTTGCCCAAAGAAAATATTGCAGCTTTGCCATACAACGTAGTAATGCGGCAGCTGGCTGGAAAAAAAGCGTGGTAGCCTTTTGGGCACGTTTCCTATTGACAGCGATGCGACCGAATTTTTTGATGCCCTTTGATTATTTCCCCTCCTTTTTTATATACTTATACATTACATTATTATTTTAAACCTGTTAGCTTTTTAAATTATGTAAATATAATTTCTAAATGAATAAACAGATACAAGTACCTGCTTAAAGTAAATTGCTGTAAACCAAATTTACAATTTTTTACTGTGGCATTGTTCAATTGTATGAGAAAAGATGACGAGATACTTCATCACAATACAAAGAGATAAAAAGAAATAAATAAAGATTTTTATTTTATTACTTGTCTGTGTGTTTGACTGCCTCGTTAGTCTGGTGGCCGCAAGCGCTCCTGCTGAGCATGACGTCCTGGGTTCGATTCCCAGGTCGGGCAGTGTTATTGGGTTTTTCCACGAGTAATTTCTCAGCCAGGAGTCTAGATTTGTGCCCGTGGGTGGATAACATTATTACATGGGACTTAACACAATTGGCGAAATTCTGTGACACAAAACATGATTAGACCTACCGACATCCCGATTAAAAATGCACTCATGTAGTTCACTGCAAAAATGTATAAGAAACTAGCGACCCGCCCCGGCTTCGCACGGGTGCAATGGAGAAACACTGATAATTTTAGAGTCATTATTTCTCGTAAAAAGTATAGGATAAAAAATGGTTATTGTGGGTTATCCCTAAGAGATAGACATATACCATCGCGGACTTTTTTGTAGACCTTTTTAAGGTGTACAATACTGTAGTGCATTATTTTGATCTATCTCGACGGGTTCAGCCAGCGTTTACAATGTAAGCGCAAAAAAATGTGTTTATTTACGACATCACATTAGGAACCTCTAAAATTATCAGTGTTTCTCTACTATATTATGCATGTATTATACATATAAACCTTCCTCTTGAATCACTCTATCTATTAAAAAAAACGCATCAAAATCCGTTGCGTAGTTTTAAAGATCTAAGCATATATAGGGACAGACAGACAAGACAGACAGGGAAGCGACTTTGTTTTATACTATGTAGTGATGAGAAAAAGATTGCTATTTTTAACCGACTTCAAAAAGGAGGAAGCTATTAATTCGGATGTTTCTATTTTTTTTTAATGTATGTTCGGGAATAACTCCGTCATAAATGGACGGATTTGCAAAATTCTTTTTTTGTTTGGTTTATCCCGAAATGGTCCCATTTAAATTTTGTAAAGATCTGGTTATGAGGTTCGGAGGCAGACAACAGAACTCTTCAATAAATACTATGATAGTAAAACAACCGCGATTGCTGCTATCGCATATTTATGCATTGCTTACGCAATCGCACGAGATGACATCACGTCTGTACCCTATTAACGCAGATGCAGTACGCAGATGTGTTCAGTATACCACCGTACACCCTCATTTCTGTCAAAGTTGTTATTGGGGTACGAGTACCTCTAATCTTGCAAGTAAATTCTGGTATAACTTATGTACTCGTATACTTAAATAAAAAACGAAAAATAAAAACTTTTTTTATAAAAAAAAAACCGACTTCGTCGGTGTCGGTGTCGTTGGTTCCGCATTTTCGTTTTGTGACACCGACTTCCGAAATTAAAGTTATTTTTCACTTTGTAGTGTTTTTTTGGAAGTCGGTTGTTTTTTTTATATAAAAAAGTTTTTATTACAAAGATATAAAAAAAAATACTAAATAAATGTTAATAAATAACATAAATGGATATTTCATTGACAAATCCATAGAACAGACTGTATAATAATATAAATTAATAATAAGATTTTAGATTAAATCAATAATTAATAAAATGTTATCTTAAATTTTACTTAGAATAAGTTAGTTTGTATGTATAAAGGGGCTGTTCATTTATTACGTAAGACAATTATGACCACTTTCTGACCCCTCCCCCCCCTCCCCCTACGTAAGAAAAGGTAAGACTTGGGTGAACCCCCTTCCCCCTTTTTAATCTTACGTAAGATCAGTACTGCCGTCCTTACGAAGTGCAATAACTCGGATTTTAGGCCTCTCAGGGCATATATACATATCCTTAATCAGCAAAACGAGTTCTACATTTTCTTCTTGGACAGTTTTACGTATCTATCACGAATTGATAACATGTATAGTAATGAAGATACAAACAAATCAAAAATAAAATCTTTAAGCGCGTTTTTCTCGAAAGTAGCTTGAACCTAGTTATTGCACTTTTCGTAAGGTTAGGTATCTACCAAGATTGCAAAAAGTAGCAATAAAATTAATATAGTCGTAGTTGGTCTAGACTGATCTTACGTAAGATCAGTCTAGACCTCTCCCACCCCCACGTATGAAAAAATAAGGCTTGGTTGGACCTCCCCCCTCAAATTGTTTTACGTAATACATGAACAGCCCCAAACAAGTCCTCTTCCTTCAAATTTTTGTTTTGTTTTTTTTTTTTTGTTAGCTTTTGCGGGCGTTATCTTTATGTTATGTATACTTGTGTAGTGTAGGCTTTGGCGTACAGACAAAAAAACGGACAAGAATTAGAGCGTTTTCTTTCAAGTGTTCCTGAGGAAATATTATCAAGTGAATAAAAACGTCAATCACAAATGTTACTGTATCATTTCGTGCGTTCACATTTACGTTACTCCGGTGTAACAGGTTGTAATATTAGTTTTTATTAAAATCGTTTTGATCGCGATTAGACTGGTTCTGTTCGTGTATTGGTGTATGTTTATTAGGAAGTAATCATCAGCTATATAGCCATTATAATACATAATTAATTTTATAGCTTAGAATTTATTTGTGATTTGTAAGATCCTGCTTGGTTTGTTAACGCAAACCTTAAAATATCAATACTTTGGATTAGCAGCGTTTGATAAAATGACAGATAGGGTAGACAAAATAATAGATTTCTTTAGATATCTCTCTACAATCAGTCATTCTGTCTATTCTTCCGTCGACCAAACCCGTGTCTATGGTGGACGCGCTACGCGTGCAGGTGGGGTGCCGATGTGTAACACAGCCATTAGTTACACCCAGTCACTTAGCCATCGATTTAAACAGCTACTTATTTATTCATTTATTTTATTACTTATGTACT
This sequence comes from Eremobia ochroleuca, assembly GCA_949629135.1. Classification (NCBI taxonomy): domain Eukaryota; kingdom Metazoa; phylum Arthropoda; class Insecta; order Lepidoptera; family Noctuidae; genus Eremobia; species Eremobia ochroleuca. Next base: position 3,067,936 of record OX451397.1, read on the forward strand.
AAGTAAATACACAGGAAAATGACGTACAACTTGTAGGTAGGTACCTACTTACAAAACTAAAATAAAAATAAATACTTACTTCAGAAAAAAAAAATTCCAGCAGACCTGCGAAAGGATAAATGAAAAAGAAATGTAGACAATAGTGTGTGAGAACAAGAAGAGCAGAATATGATTATGTGACGTCTTCGGTCTTAGTGAACCTTACAACTGCTAACTGTAGTGCTATTCTGTAAAAATCTCACCGTGTTAACTCGGGTGAAGTGAACTTAAAGTAAGCCGGCATTAGTGTCAATCTCTAGCATCCGACGGAATAACAGCTCACTTCACCTAACTTCTCACGGTGAGAATCTAACAGAATCGACCGGCTGTTATGTAAATACTAAGACAGCATGGGTAGGTACAATGCCAGCACATCAAGCTACCCGAAACTGTCAAATTTTCCCAATCAACTTTGAACGTAATACTTTAGCGATAAAGTTGAAAATCTATTAAAGTTTAACAGATTGTAGTAGCTTGATGTGCTGGTACATACCTACGGGTCATACCCGAGATCAAGTCGCGCGAGTCAAGGTGCCGCGCAAGCGCCGACCTCGAGACCGGCCGGTGCTTTATAGTGCATTGCACAACTCTTGAGTGATCGAATTTTCGAGGGCTGTTACTATGGCAGTCTTTAATTTAAATGAATTTATATGTTTTAATTTGTTTATTAAAATTATTTATTGATCATGGTTATATCTAAATAATGTAGGTTAAATAAAAAAAAACCTTTAAAGAAAAATATCTATGGATAGCCTTCGTTCGTTAATGTCGTGTCGGTTATAGGTGACGTAAATGATATCCTTAAACTGTAGGTTGTGTTCTGAAAGGGAAAGAGAGAGAATTCAACATCAAACACAACAAAACAAATTCAATCTCACCCTTTCTTTCTTTCTTCATAGCAATAACTAGGAGAATACGACCAGGGGCCTGTTTAATCAAACCGACAGGCGAAAGCTGACAGACGACAAACCGAAAATACGTTTCTTTCATACATGTTCTGCTTTGCAATCTGGTCATTTATTGACAAATCTTTCGCGATGTCATTTATATAGCTCTACAGGCCGTCGAGAGAATGGGTTCCGGGTTCCGGGTTCTGTCAGTGCGACAGTTATAAATAAAATAAATAATAAAATGTATTAAAGAATATAAGGACTAACGTTAAATACAGTTTTTCTTAAATCTATGTCAAGTTCACCCATGATTTTTGTCTGAATTAGTTAATCCTGTGTTTCAGGCGATTGGAGGTAACAATAATTGATTAAATTAATCACATTATTATAATATTTATCTTATTGGTACACATGTAAAATGTTTACAAAATTATATAATACGAACAATATTTAGCACAAGTAATAACTTCTCTGCATCTTCATAGAATAGAATAGAATAGAATATTTATTTATTTCATTGGTTAGGAAAAAAAAGGTTACATGTCACTTATAAATCAGAGTTTTACAAGTGCATTCGGTGTATTTTATTTGGAGCAGATTGTCTGGGAAGGGATCTTTTGCAACCTAATGTGTAATTGTTTTCAAACACGTTTGTATTATATGAAGCGTGAGAAGTTTTGGATTTAAGATCCCATCAGGTCCCAGACCTGAAGTTACTTATTAATTAGGAGTGACTCTGTGCTCTGAAAGCCTATGCTGACGGGGGGGGGGGGGGTTTTCTGTTGTGGAGCGGTTTGCCTGTCTCGGATTTATTTAAGTATACTATGTCGCCTATTCTATATATATATTTCGTGTAAGCGGGACCGGGATCTTCTAGGCTGCTGATTGTCAATGAAGTTAGTTTTTCAATTATATAGTGATGGAGGTCGTGTGCTCTGAGATTCCATGGGTCTTGGCCAAGCAATTCTCAGAGGGTTTTGGTTCTAGTGCGACGTGGGAAGTCACCTTTCAGTCCCAGGCTTTCAGTGCCATCCTGTATTGTCTTTCCAGTTTCGTCAGATTGATCTTGCTGTATCTCGGTAGAAGTTGGATGACTCCATAATCGAGTACCGGCAGGAGGCATGCATGTATCGTATGATGAGTAACTTTGTTCCAATGTTCACTTTGGATCGGTACCCTATGATGGAGTTTAGGGCACCTCTGTATCTATAGGACTTAGTTTGAAGAGTCTCCATAAGGATTTTCTTGGAGTTACTATGATTTAAGGAGTAGTGTAACAGGGGGGACCTAATAAATATCAAGGGGTTTATTTATAAACGATGAATAAACCTCAAAAATGTTAAACAGTTGCTAATTACTACTTAACTTCAGGCAATGTTTATGAATAAAGGGGCAAATTCGCAAAACACCATGTTCGTTTGTATGAAACTGACGGGTGTCAAGAATGCATTGTCTCGTCGACCTAGCGTGATTTTATGTTATGAAATGTATTTTTAATATACCGTCGACACATTTAACAGCTTTTTCCATAAATCGCAAAATTGCTTTCTCAATCAAGAATCAAATTCTGGCGGTCAATCAGAGGGGCGATTCTCGTGATCGTATGAAAGTTCACAGTCTGACGTCAGTCTCTATCTATCAAAAATACCTCTAATTTCCCTACATTTTTGACAAGTTTTTGATATTGATTGTCGCTGAGATGAGACTGCGACTAGATTTTGAACGTTTTTAATTACGGAAATTAACTTTCAGCCGGCAGATTCTGGAAAAATCTCACTGTGATAACAAAGGTGAAGTGAGCTAAGGGTGAAAGGTGAATCACACGGCTGATCACTTGCACCTTTAAACTTCTTAAAATTGACTTTATAATTATTATTAAAATGTCGATCATTTGCAATTTTATATACTGCCAATAAAAGCAGTTATGTTTACCAAATTGCAAATTAAATCGGGTCAAAAATAATTAAATATATTAATGTTATGACATGTTTGCCGTAGTTTCATCCGTCATTTAGTTGATAACTGTGAATGTTAATAGTCGTATTATACAGTTTAAATTATATTAAATTGTTTCATATTCTTTTTAAGTAAGAAAAAGCGAATTTTTTGTGTAAAATACAGGTGCGTAGTTTTACTATTTATTATCAATCTACCCGCATTGAATTAGGGCGAATTTTACCAATGAAATTGAATGACGACATCTAAACCACGTTCAGTACTTGTACTAAGTATTATGTATTCTGTGGTTAAGTGTCAGTATTCCACATGGAATTAGTATGTACAGACGCCAACACATCAAGCTACTACAATTTGTCAAATATCCTTAATAGATTTTCAAGTTTATCGCTAAAGTACAAGGTTCCAAGTTGATTGGAAAATTGGACAGTTTCGGGTAGCTTGATGTGCTGGCGTCTGCACTTTGATATTCCACAACAATGATCATACTGACAGCTCTTAAACGCGGTATAGATGTGCTGATAGCATTCCGGTTCATTGGAGAAATTCACCTTTAAGCGTTAGTGACAAGCATTTATAGAAATGGCGACAAACGCCACATTCCTACTTACGAGTGATTAATAACGTTAATAAATCATCAACAAACACAACAATAGCTATTGTTAAAACAATAAATTACAAAAAACCACAACAGAAAATACCTACAGCTTGCAACTATGAAGTCACAAACACATGAATAGTCAGTTCTGAACAAAAACACGTTTGATATTGGCGCGCGCGCAGTTACCTTGCGATCCTTGAGCGAGAATCGAGACCAAACGATGATGTCGGAACACGCCGACTGATAAGTCAGTTACATACGTTTTATTAGTTGTAAAGTCGTGTCTTGTAGCAGGATAAATTAATAGTGTCGTGAAAAAAGGATTGTGGAAAATATGCGGTGAAGTGTGAAGTGAACTAGTCATTAATTGTGATAGCTCTGATATTTTTATTTAGGTGGGTACTATTTTGCTCTAATTAGATATAATATGTATTTTTTGTTTTGATACATAAACTCGCGTTTTTTCTTATGGGACGCAAAACTGCGGAACAGAACCATCTAAAAGTACTCATTAAATGATACTTTTCTGGTCTATTTATTTATATTTTTCTGTTAGTATTTTATGAGTTAAAAAATATCCTTTGTTTTCCTATTACTTTCTTCTCTTTCTAGATCCCTAGTATCCTTAGTGCAAAACAAATGTGCATTCCCGTTGCACCCACCGCACGGTGGCTCAACTGCTGGGGACGACAGTAATATAGCTTTGTTTTGTACTAGGAATCTAGAACGCATAGGAGTTAACAATACACTACATTATGTAAATTGCACGGGGGATCAATTAACAACAAAGTATTTTAAATTCTCTAGTAGTAAATCTAGTTGTAACGTGCGTTATCCTGTAATTCGTTTGGAAAAATATTATGTATCTACTGCACCTACACCACAAAGTAACGTTTACCTTCATTTAAACGTTTTATAAAATTCCTCGTTTGGTTTCTTTGTTTGTTACCGTTATTTAATTACCAGCGACCGGTCCTGTTTCGCACACTTCTACGGTTTGATAAAACATGGAGATTTCTTCATTAAGTGTTAGCATTATTAAACTTTCCGGAATAAATACTCTGGGTGGCTTCCATCAAGAGCTCCGCTACAGTTTCCGTCAAAGTTAATTTTAACAGTAACATTAACAATGGCCATAGAATGTAACTATCTGCTATTGCACCGTCATGTAAAATGTTAATGTTAAAAGGTGGACCAGTGACAAGACGTCTTATTTCCCCGAGCCCCTTCCCTGCGAGCCCATTTCATTCTGACCGCCCGCAGCAAATTGTCACTCAAGTGCAAATTGCGCCTCTACACCGCTGTCATCCGTCCCATCATGACCTATGCTGCCTCACCACCTGCATAGAATGCAGACTCTCTAGAACCATTTCCTCAGAAAGGTCACGGGAGCCCCCTTCTATGTCCGCAATGAGAGTCTACATTTAGATCTCAGAATACCCACCATCCAGCAGTTCATGAAACGCCTTTCTAAACGTTTCTTTAATACTGCTATAATGCACCCCAATCCCCCGATTGCGGCGGCCGCACGATACTCTCCCTCCCGCATAAAGTAGGAATCGCCGACCGAAGCATACCCTTACCATCCCCGACGACGCCACGACCTTCCTACAGGAGAGTAGCAAGGCCACCAGTACTCTCAGAAAGTTCAAGTCGACAGCTGCCTTTCCGTCCTCGCCGTCGAGGCCCGTCGCGACCCCCCATAGCATGTCCGGCCCAACCCTTGCTCGAGCCAGCCCGCGCCGCTGAGCCTGTAGTTTTAAATTCGTCCCAAAATAATTCCGATCCAGCCTGTCCCTTGCCACCATCTCCCAGCGACGCCCTAAGCCGAGGTCCGTACCCCACAGGGGGTGCCCTTAGCGTGTAGTCGCTTAGTTTTTAAGTTTTTTAAGCCATGGCTGGAGGCCTTAATTTGTTGAGGCATCCACAGGCAAGCTCGGTTAAGCAGACGACAACCTCATAGGTTGAACTGTGAGATGCCATTAAAAAAAAAAGTACTGCGAGCAAGCTTTGTTCTAGCTTCGGCCTAAGAATTCGTCCGCGTTAAATTTCTTACCAGACCCCCCCCATCCCCACCCCCGCCCCACCGCGTCGCATCGCATCACCTGCCTGCGCTGATTCTTCATTTTCTTTCAGCATTCTTTATGACTTAAATAAATAAATATATAAATAAATAAATAAATAAAATGACTTTTTTCTTTTTGCTCGGCCCCTAAGGGTCATAGCATGGTGTTTAATAGCCTATAATAATAGCCTTCCTTAACAATTGGACTGGCAATTTCAAAAATAATTTTCAAATCCCTGGGGTAGTTCCACAGATTAGCGCGTTCAAACAAAAAAACAAACAAACTCTTCAGCTATCTATAGATTTAAAATAATAAGTTAACGAAATCAGTTTTTAATTTCCGTATTTTTATGATACGATAGTGTTAAATAAGTATCTATTTAGTTCGACTTGTTTTTGAAATTATATCATAATGATTTCGCTAAAACATGTTATCCTTCATATACTTATTTAAATAATTTATGCCAATCAATTTTTTTTTTTTGTATATGACGATATTTAAAATTTTAAGTTACACTGTATTAAATTATTATGTGTGACGCATACCTACGCATGATTTTAGCACACTTATGTAACTCATACTTGTTTTTTGAGAGACCTTGCACTTGAAAGTGTACATTTAATAATATATCAAGGTGCAGAAACTCGTTCATTTTTAGGGTTCCGTACCAAAATGGTAAAAAGGAACCCTTGTGGTGCGACTGTCTGTCTGTCTGTCCGTCTTTCACAGCTGGATATCTCAAGAACTACTAATGCTATCAACTTGAAATTTTGAACAGTTTTAGATGACATTTGTCCAACTATTTTGTAAATAAGAAAGAAATAAAAATATATTTATTTTTTGCAACAGGGGCTGAAAGGGGGTTCTTAAAAATTCGAAGTGATGCTACTAGAGCATGTGGGGTATCATATGAAAGAGTGCTGCTTGTACATTTTCAAACAGTTTTTTTTTTAGGCCGCATAGTTTTCGACTTTTGTTGAAAAATGTAAAAAAAATCCCGTTCCCCTTATCTCCGAAGTTTGCATAGAGAAAAATCTGAAATAATTATTATATGATAGAAGTTTATGTAAAGATTACAGGAAAAATAAAACGATGGCTCTAAACAGCACACTATTTCAGAAAAAAAAAAAAATTAGGTAATATATGTATAATGGTACAGGACCCTCGGTGCGTGAGTCCGACTCGCTCTTGGCCGGTTTTTTCCTTGTCTATATAAGTATGTACTAATAATGATAAAGCTGAAGAGTTTGTTTGTTTGAACGCGCTAATCTCTGGAACTACCGTCGGATTTGAAAATTATTTTTCATTTGATAGCCGAATTCTCGAAGAAGGCTATAAGGTAATAGCGCGGGGAGGCGATGGGGGAGACAGGGTGGGGCGAGGAAACAATATGTCTACAGCGGACGAAGTCACGAGATTAAAATAAATACTTTAGCTATTGTGGTCCTATCTCCTAAACAAGAGATGGATAGACTACAAAAACTAAAATATTTATTTTCTCTTTGTCTGAGACTAGGTCAGCAGCATCCCCCAGGAACGTAATAATTGTAATAACCGCGTATGCTTGCAGCAGTTCACAAGCTAACGTAGCGTACGTTTAAGAGTTAAATGTTAATTGAACCATGCATTCATGACACGTAAGAGTGTTAACTAGACGTTACACAAGATTGCAGGGTTAATGTCATACATGTATGCAGAGACGGCCTCGTGCATGTCCGTGCATGCCTTAACAATGAGTGTGCCGAGATACTTGCGAAAGCAAACAGTCCGATAAATGCCTAGGTACTTATCCAGCTGATAGTGTTCGTATACCGCGCTTGTTGTTATCAGTGAACTTTGAACTGCTGATAACAAATGGCGCACCCTGTTTAAAAGGTTGATCAACACATTTAACTAATACGAAGTCAAATGTCGTTTTGAGTGGTCATTGGTTGACCGAAATAAACAAAAGCCAATCAAATCACTACAAATGATATGTGACGTACAGATTAAAAATAGTCTTTCAGAAAATTTGTGTTACAGTAGTGCCGATTCTGTTGTACACAAACTAAACTAAATTTAAGTTCAGTGCATATTTTCCCTTCTATTTCATTAAGAAAAGGACAGAAGATAAATTTTAGTTTAGTCCTGTCTGAAATTAATCAGCGCTTGACGTAAACTGGCGTAATTTTAGCAGCAAGTTTTTAATTACGTCTAAACTTGTATGGAGTAGTTAGGCGCTGATTATTTTGACAGGACTAAACTAAACTTTATCATCTATCCTTTTCTTCGCCCTTAATCATTTTCGTAAGAAAATATTCTACCTCAACAATAATCCAACAATGAGTTTTCAGCTGTTTGTTAATTAATTAATTATTGATACACTCTTACACTCGGTTTTCATATCACACGTGATTAGCATTTTACAATGACTAATCAGTTATAAATATTAAAAGAATATAATGGATTTAGTAGCGGTTAAATTAATTAATTAATCAAGTATTCGATTAAATTGAATGTCAGTTGTATTTTTAATCCAACACAGCAGACTAGATTTGCAAGAGAGCAACAAAGTAATCATATAGATTACGCAATGATTGTGTCTTGTGTCTCAAGGTAACACTAGAAGTGTAGATTATTCATAGAGGAAGTTAAGACTAGAATTCTAGGTAAGTGCAGCCGGAGATTCAAGCTCACCCAGACGAAGATACCTTTATCTCCGAGAAGTATGCTATACCTACTTGGCACTCCTTCTGCGACGTAATAAAAAGCAAGTTATTTTTTTTTGTAAAAGTTTCTATGATATTATTGACCAGCGGGTTATAATGAAATTCAGTACAATATTACTGCCCGGCTAGCTCATGGGCTAGAATGACTAACTTTAGGTTCGGTTTGCAGCCGTTTGCATGACATCCATACATATAACATTGACATTATCGAGCAGGTGGTGTGTAAAGGTCTTAATTTCAACATAGCAGTGTGTTTCTGGCGGTTGTTCTTCGTTTTTCATATCAAGAACTGAAACATCAGTGTTCAGTAATTGCTACTGAAATATTATAAATTATAATTATGGGATGTCGTCATCGATATCGATACACCTATCTATCTAACAACCATGTCTTCTTCCGGTACGCTAATTCGTCTTCCGGTACGCGGTCGCCACTCCAGAACCTTTCGGCCCCATCGGCCATCCGTTCTGCTGCAAGCAATGTGGCCTGCCCACTGCCACCTAAGTTTGGCAATTCTTCGGCTGACAACCCTGTAGCCCACTGACCTCCATATATACAAGTACGCTGGACCTATGATAAGCCGGGCCATAGTGAGGCGATTTGATTTTCGCCATTTTGGCGCTGATCGCATCAGGAGTGGGTGGGAACGGAACTAATAATAGAGATGAGACGATGAGATAAAATACATCGATAAAATGCATTTTCGACCATCAGGTAATACTATTTCTATGTTTCCGAAGGATACAGATATCACCTCACCTCTTTTTATGTATCAACTAAATTAATAGGACACAAAAAAGAAGCCTAATCGCGTTAAACCTCCAAAAATACTTTAAAAACACGGGAGACAATCCAAACGAGACAGCGGCCATTTGCAAGTTACGTCAGATTTAGTTCTCTTCCCACGCATTGGGGGCGCTTCAAATAGGCACACTAAAGAGCTGTCATTTCAAAGGGTATCGTAAGTCCAGCGTACTTGTATATATGGAGGTCAGTGCTGTAGCCTGTAGTATCCCTTGACATTAAAAGAAAATACTAGTTTTAAATTGTGACTGACCTTTATACTTTATAGGCACGTTCAAGATCGAATCGTTTTTGATCGGCAGTTCCTGAGATCAACCCCTACCTAACATACAAAAACCTTCAGACGAAAATCTTGCGATAAATATTTTAGATGTAAATTAGAGCCATTCTTGTTTAAACTTAATTAAGTAATAATTTGATGAATACTTCTTTGCGTTTTATTTTTTGTATATAATTTCAAAGAATATGCTGATTTATTTTAATCATACGTCCATTCTTACTAAATTATTAACACTACTTACTAATAATATTGCAAATTCTAAATTAACTCTGTCTGTATGTTACTTTTTCACGCCAAAACCACTGAAAGGATTTCGATAAAAGGCAAGGGGTTAGATGGCATCCTAAGGACGTCCATAGGCTGAGTGCTTTTTGTCTCGGTACCACGTTCCCGTGGAATAAGCTAGCAAAATGAACTTGTCTATCTGTTACCAATTCACGCCTAAACAGCTAAACGGATTTGGATTCAATTTGGCGCACGGATAGACGATGACCTCGGTTAGGACATAAGATATTTTTACCCGACTGCGCGATGCAAAGGAAGGTAATGTGTTTATCAGCCTATATAATGGGGAGACAGTAAATGAACACACTGGCAATACTCACAAGAGTATTTTGAACTATCAAATGAATCCTAGCATCGAAAATTAACAAGTGGTTTTTTCAAAAAAACTAAGTAGTAGTTTAGTGATGGGCCGACTGTGGGTTTTGCCAAACTTTGACTAGCTATAGGGATTTAACTACTGGATATACAGGGTTATTCGTAAAACACCAACAACCTCTTAAGAGGTCATTGTACTCATCATTATGAACAACTTTTACTATGGGACCAAACCTGAAAGCGCGAAAAAAAAATCAGCTGTTCCCTACATTTTGACGACTCGTACGAACATAAATGTAGGGAACAGCTGATTTTTTTTTCGTGCTCTCATGTTTGGTACCATAGTAAAAGTTGTTCATAATGATGAGTACAATGACCTCTTAAGAGGTTGTTGGTGTTTTACAAATAACCCTGTATTTGACTGAATTTTCGTTTGCAGACTGGGAACGTCATCTACACTAATATTATAAAGAGGAAAGATTTGATTGTTTGTATTGAATAGGCTCCAAAACTACTGGACCGATTTGAAAAATTGTTTTACCATTAGAAGCCGATATTATCCCTGATGAACATAGGCTACTTTTTACCGTGGGAAAATGCTTCATTCCTACGGGAAAACGGGTAATAGGATTTAAACGACGGGAATTCCGAATTTTTCATAGACGAAGTTGCGGGTGGATGCTAGTTAGATATATATACGCAATTTAATTTATTATCATATTTTTGACTCCACCTTGTATATTATATGTATGTTTGTTCCTTTGTGCTGCTCTAGAAACCAAACGCGTGGGACGATTTTTATGATTCTTGCGTCAATCGATTTGTCTTAATCTTCTGAGTGTCTCAATAGGTCTTTCTCTGACTGCATGAGATTGTACGGCTTGTGTAGTTACGGGGTGTGGTATAGGGAGACAGAATAGATCATCTTGTGTTCATCATTTTTAAAGTTCACTTTTTACGCAGTCAGGTGTTTTGATTATTTAAAGGATGATGGCAAAAATTTATGGAACCGGGTACCCGCCCCAACAGCAAGGATTTTTATATGACTAGGAAGGTATTTTGGTATAAGGGGCTTGTGGCTAAGTAATAACAGCCGCACGGGTCGATCGTTCAGGTTAAGCTACGCTTGCCGCGGTTGGTACGTGGATGGGTGACCATATTCACATACCAAGACCCCTCCGTGCTTCGGAAAGCACGTTAAGCCGTTGGTCCCGGCTGTCATTCGTGCATCTTTGACAGCCGTTACGGGTCGTCAGTAGCCTGAAAGTCTGACATCCAGTCTTACCAAGAGGTATCGTATTACCCAGCAACTGGGTTGTAGAAGTCAGGCAGTCGCTTCATGTAAAATACTGGTATTCAGCTGCATCCGGTTACACTGGAAGCCGACCCCATCAAAGTTGGGAAAAAGCTAAGCAGATGATGAGAAAGGTATTTTTATGTATGATAATAGAAATTGGTAAAAGTCGACATTGTAGATATTGTTTCTACTGTAAAGACCTTTTCAACGACACTACAGTTATTGCTGTTGGGGAGAGGGTAGCAAAGCACCCATCATCCTTTACTATTTTTATTTTACACTTCTGTTTATCTCGGTAGTACGTTCCCGAAGGATAATTTCCGACCACGCGTGTAACGCCGCGGGTCATACTTAGCTATAGGCCGACCGCTTACTGAGACGTCGTCTGAGGTAGCAGCGCGGTGCGGGAGGGGTGTGGTGACGTGATGCGAGAGCTCAGTGATTCGTCAACTTGCGACAAATATCACTCCTCCCGCACCGCGCAGCTACCTCGGGGAATGTAGCAGATAAGTGGTCGGCCTATAGTCTTCAATAGATTCAGTACACCTAATTTATGTTGTTATAATAATAATAATTAATAATTTATTTATTAATATGACAACACTGGTCCAATGGTTAGTACAGCAATAACTTATCAACTAAAGGTTAGTAATTAAATTAAATTAAAATCAAATCAAAATAATAAAAAATAATCAAAATAAAATAATCAAAAATAAAAACAGTTTCTATTCACCCTGCAGTTATAGTGACGTTGAGCCTGCATCATCTGTAGCTGTACGATTATCAAATAAAGTCAACTAGCTGCAACTTTTACTACTACTTACGTCATCAAACTGACACAACATATTCGTTGCTTTTCAGTATTATATTATTATGTAAAAGTTTATGAGTTTGTTTTTTTCACTTTATGTCTGCTTCGATAATAACAGCTGCACGGGTCGATCGATGGTTTAGCTACCCTTGCCGACGTCGGTCCGTGGATGGGCAACCATCCATTACAGATCCAGCTCTCTCCGTGCCTCGTTGAACCGTTGGTCCCGGCAGTCATTTGCATATCTTTGACAGTCCTTACAGCCTTTTCCCAACTAGGTTGGGGTCGGCTTGCAGTCTAACCGGATACAGCTGAATACAAGTGTTTTACATGAAGCGACTGCATATCTGCCCTCCACAACACAACCCAGTTTCTGGAACAGAAGGTATCTTCTAGGAAAAGGCTAGGCAAATGATGATGTCTGCTCCGATTTCATATATCTATGTCTTAATTTAATATACTTTCTGATCGTACATAGTAGTAGTACCTATTTATAATCTTCCTATCTTTCATTCACAGCGTGTTTGTACACTTGGTAAAAAAACATGCCGTATAACAATGTGTGGTATCGAATCATTATAATAAAATACAATTAAAATCTACCTTGGCCCACGTCCACTAATCCAGAGCATGCCTACGTTGGGCAAGTAATTACATTAGATTACAATGTACCGCTGCGGCCCGTTCTGGACCAATTAACTGGGCTTGGCACGAGATAATTAATTTAACTAGAATTACTGCTGGCTCTAATGTAGTCCTGCATTGTTGTTCTGTAAAAATCTCAACGTGAGAACTTAGGTGAAGTGAGCTCTGTCATTCCGTAATAGTAGGTATTGATACTATTAAGTGCTCACTTCACTCACATGATTTCACGGTGAGATTTTTACAGAATCGACCGGCAGGTCTAATTCAGATTGGTAAAATAAACGGTTGACCACTAAAACAACTCATCATAGAAATTAATTTGTGGTAACGGCCCAGACATACGCGTTGTTGTAGGTCGTACCTTCGAACCCAGACAGGCACTTGTAACTTTGTCTAATTTATATCGTCACCGCTACCCTTAAAACGGCGAAGGAAAACATTTTGTGCCAACTGGCATGTCCTACAACCAAAAAATCAAAGATATAGGCACAGTGACACTCACACTAGGCTCGCGTGGTGTATTATGGTCTACGGGTCTCACAGAGAAGATGCCTTCGTCCTATCAGTGAGTGTGTTATAGGCTGACTATTTTATTTTATGCTACTTATACGTTAAACTGCCTCGTTATTCTCCAGGTCGCAAGAGCTACTCCTCTGCGTGACATCCTGGATTCGATTCCTAGGTCGGGCAAAGTTTTATTGGGTTATTCCATCAGGATTTATGTCAGTAGCAGCCTGGAGTCTATATCTACGTATGCACACATTTTTTATTATTGCTGTATGGGCCCACTCTTGGCCTCGACCACGCCTGATGGAAAGCGATGGATGAGGTCTATGATGGAACGAGCGTGCCCAGAAGATACCTAAGGCACTGGAACTTCCACGCAGCATGGACACACACACTACACGGAAACACACACTACATGGACACACACTACATGGACGCACACACTACATGGACACACACACTACATGGACACACACACCACATGGGCAGACACACTATATGGACACACTCACCACATGCAGACACACACTACATGGACACACACACTACATGGTCACACACACACTACATGGACACACACACCACATGCACACACACAATACATGGACACATACACTACATGGACACACACACTACATGGACACACACACCGCATGCATACACACACCACATGGGCACACACACTAAATGGATACACACACCATATGCACATACACACCACATGGGCACACACACTAAATGGACATACACACCACATGCACACACACACCACATGGGCACACACACTACATGGACACACACACCACATGCACATACACACCACATGGGCACACACACTACATGGACACACACACCACATGCACACACACAATACATGGACACACACACTACATGGACACACACACCACATGGGCACACTATCATAGTGACTTATGCAAGGTGTGTATCTAACCAGGCAGATGCAGATGACGGCGTACAATTTAGCAAACTATCCGAGCATCACAAATTGCATGACAATCACTGACTGCTTGTTACAACTGCACTGTGACGTAACGTTGTGGTAGGTGCTGCACTTAGCAACAAAACGAAAACGGTAGCTACAGTGCGGCCGACAAGAGAATGCGTTCTTGATACCTGTCAGTTTCATACAATCGATTACGTGTTTTGCGAATTTGAACTTTATCTATTTTATTTTATTTATTAGGGACAACAAACAGCAGTATATTAAATACTAGCGACCCGCCCCGGCTTCGCACGGGTGCAATGGAGAAACTGATAATTTTAGAGCCACTATTTCTAGTAAAAAGTATAGGATAAAAAATGGTTATTGTGGGTTATCCCTATGAGATAGACATATACCATCGCGGACTTTTTTGTAGACCTTTTTAAGGTGTACAATACTGGAGTACATTATTTTGATCTGTCTGGACGGGTTCAGCCAGCGTTTACAATGTAAGCGCAAAAAAATGTGTTTATTTACGACATCACATTAGAAACCTCTAAAATTATCAGTGTTTCTCTACTATATTATGCATGTATTATAGATATAAACCTTCCTCTTGAATCACTCTATCTATTAAAAAAAATCGCATCAAAATCCGTTGCGTACTTTTATAGATCTAAGCATATACATATAGGGACAGACAGACAGGGAAGCGACTTTGTTTTATAGTATGTAATGATGATGATTAATTACACATGATACTAGACTATTACTACTAGACTACTAGCTACTAGACTAATTACTGCCGCACTGACGCAAGATCGCATTCCCTCGAACGGCCGGACTGTCTGGTACGGTCACTATTTAATGAATCTACCCCTTGTTTATTGGGTATGCGTTAATATCGGAAACACTATCGGTCTGTGAAATGATATCTAAAGTATAAGTATTCAAATCTTTCTTTCCAATTGATGTAATTGTCATTTAAACGAATATTAAAATATTTTAAAGTTGTAGCGTAACCTGGACTTTTTAATTTGAATTTCCAAAAAAAAAGTACGTGATTTTGTTTAAAAAAATATTGTACATATTTGATTTAATTAATTATACTTTACTTTCTAAAGCACAGAAATATTTGTGCCAACTGACAAACCTTTTTTCAGCTTTTGATTTAAAAGCAATAAATCTTATTACATGGATGGGCCATTATTATTAGAAACAGTATTGAAATGAACGATGGCCGTCAGCGTTTTATTTTCCCGATGCTAAAAACATTTTTTTTTGTAAAATATTTTAGTGAGACCACTAAGTAAATGTAGGGTTAGACCCAAACCAAGTCAGGCCCATTGCTTATACTTCTTCTTCTTGGCGTCAAAAATCAATCTGATCCTTTTCTCAATTACGTTGGGGTCGGCTTCCAGTCTAATCGGGTGCAGCTGAATATCAGTATTTTAGATCGAGCTACTGCCTATCTGACCTCCACAACCCAGTTAGTAGGTAACACGACACCCCTTGGTGAGACTGGTTGTCAGACTTTTGGGCTTCTGACGACTCGTAACCACTGTCAAAGATCTACGAATGACATCTGGGCCCAACGGCTTAACGTGCTTTCCGAGGCACGGAGGAGTCCCGAATCGAACCGTGAGGCTGTTATTTAGCCATGAACCCTCTAGCGTATCTATGTCAAATATGAAAAAAGGGTGAAAATTTAAATATTTTGTTTAGCTTAAATTCAGCCTACTGAACTCCGTTCGCTGACGCAGTCATAAGATAGTCAAGTGCCCAGGTGACAGGGCATGCGGCGCAAGATAGAAGGTGGGCTACTGACGCCGCATATTATACAGTTGAGATCCGAGTAGTCCATAAACCGGGGATCTGTGAAGATTCTCGGTGCCACTGGTGACTTGGGTTCTTAGTCTATTTAAGGATTTCCAAGTCGGCCACGGTAACGCGTGCCTAGGTGTCTCCCTTTTATCATTGGTCATTTTTTTTTATCGTTATCAATAAATTGTGACTAATATAAAGCGTCTCATTATTTCATAACATGTTATAAGTACAGACGCCAGCACAAGGCTATCCGAAACTGTCAAATTTTCCCAATCAACTTTGAACCTAATGCTTTAGCGATAAAGTTGAAAATCTATTACATTAAAGAGATTTGACAGAGTGTAGTAGCTTGACGTGCTGGCGTCTGTAAATACCTCAATGAGGCCACGCTGGATACAAATAAACAAAAAGTATTACACAAAAAACGCCACACATCCTTCATTAGTAACGTTTACCAAAAAAGAAAGAAACAGATTTATATCTCCTAAATATCATGATTAATAAAATCGACAGGTATACTTAGTTAAAATTTCAGACGTTGTTTGAAAACCAGTTAATGTTAGCAACGACACGAGCCAAGGTTAATCACTAATCTGTCTATCTATACTATTATTATAATAATAAACCTGAAGAGTTTGTTTGTTTGAACGCGCTAATCTCTGGAACTACCGCGAGTTTTTGAAAAAAAATATTTTTGATTTTGATAGCCCGATTCTCGAGGAAGGCTATAGGCTATAATTTAACATCACGCTATGACTCTCAGGAGCCGAGCAAAAAGAATAAAAGTCAGAAAGAACGCTAAGCGAAAACAATGATTGCGCGGGCAGCTGAAGCGATGCGACGGGGTGGGACGGGGGAAACTAGTTTCACACGAATGAAGTCGCGGGCTGAAGCGATGCAACGGGGTGGGACGGGGGAAACTAGTTTCACACGAATGAAGTCGCGGGCTGAAGCGATGCGACGGGGTGGGACGGGGGAAACTAGTTTCACACGAATGAAGTCGCGGGCTGAAGCGATGCGACGGGGTGGGACGGGGGAAACTAGTTTCACACGAATGAAGTCGCGGGCTGAAGCGATGCGACGGGGTGGGACGGGGGAAACAAGTTTCACACGAATGAAGTCGCGGGCTGAAGCGATGCGACGGGGTGGGACGGGGGAAACAGGTTTCACACGAATAAAGTCGCGGGCTGAAGCTAGTGTAATTATAATTCTTGTAAATTATTCTGGCTTAATGTATGGAATGACGTAATCATTACCTACTATTTACGATAGTTAATGTTGTTAAAATGTTTTTTGATAAATAAAGCATATTACAGTGTATCTGAATATTTGCAGGATAAACTATAGGATTTATTTTTATACTTTACTTTAAAATCCAACATAATAATTGATCTCATTATTAATTTTATGTGTTTAGTCATCAAATTTTTTGTGTTTTCTTTTTATGTTTGTACGCCGAAAGGTAAGACTAAGACTGTGATAAACATATTACATGAATGTATAACATTTGCATATTGTTTACCCATATTTGCAAATAAATGATTTTGTTTTAAAAAAAAAATTAAATTATTAATTAGAATCGAACCAATCATGTCCAATGATAAAATAACATTCGATCTGTACTTTGAATCTGATTTTTGTTTAGAAGTAACTACATCGTCAGTTTTGCGTAATCACTACATAGTATAAAACAAAGTCGTTTCCCTGTCTGTCTGTCCCTATATATGCCTAGATCTTTAAAACTACGCAACGGATTTTGATGCGGTTTTTTTTAATAGATAGAGTGATTCAAGAGGAAGGTTTATATGTATAATACATGCATAATATAGTAGAGAAACACTGATAATTTTAGAGGTTTCTAATGTGATGTCGTAAATAAACACATTTTTTTGCGCTTACATTGCAAACGCTGGCTGAACCCTACGAGATAGATCAAAATAATGTACCATAGTATTGTACACCTTAAAAAGGTCTACAAAAAAGTCCGCGATGGTATTTGTCTATCTCTTAGGGATAACCCACAAAAAACATTTTTTACCTTATACTTTTTACGAGAACTAATGGCTCTAAAATGATCAGTGTTTCTCTACTATACCTATTATGTAATTATTATACATATAAACCTTCCTCCGTTTCGTTGTTTTAAAGATCTAAGCATACATAGGGACAGACAGACAGCGGGAAGCGACTTAGTTTTATAATATGTATTGATCAGCATTGCACCCGTGCGAAGCCGGGGCGGGTCGCTAGTATTACTTTATAATCGATCTCATATTTTTTAACCTTTTTTCTATGACGCCAACGTTGGCCAAAAAACTGCTTTCAACTGGTTTGACTGACGCTTTTTCTAGCTTTCATCTTTTTGGTTTCAGGACACAACTAATAGAATATAATTATGTATGAGTGCTTCTTAGAAATTGGCTTCGAAGCCGAAGTCAACACGAAGGAAGACCCCGAATTGATGGAGATTGCTTACGAACAATGCAAGGAGAATCTAGCTACCAGGGCGACAGCCATCACAGAGCTTAGGAAAATGATATTTGGTGAGTTTTCGATAGTTTTCATGCTTTGCACGTCAGCAGCTCGTCATTGTTCGGTTGGTTATGAACAGCCTATTCCTGGTCCTTTTGGCTAACTGACTATGCTGCCGTTAAAATATTTGAAAGAAAGAAAGAAAAATGCGTTTATTGGCATTACAGCAAAATAAATACACATTAAAACTATAAAAATAAAAAGTATAACGTTATATTATAATAATTATATTTCTTGCATTTTGATTATACAACCTAACGAAAATATAGGAAAACCACCGGATTTTAGTAACATATTGTCAGTTAGCTGTCACAAAACTCTATATTGAATAGTACAAGGGTCAGACGGAAGTATTGTACTGTTATTCTAGACAGAAACTTATGACCCTTGTTCAATATTTGTTAAACATTTTTTTCAAAGCTTGTTTTTGTTGTCTTCTCTGTTTACCGTTTCAGTCAATGACCTGTGTACACAGACCAATGACATTATGACTTGATGTACCTAAGTATGGAATGTAGAAAATTGCCAAAAGGGGTAAAAAAATAAATAACAACAAACGCCGATGAAGCTATGACTTGGATGTTGTTTTTTTTTTTTTAATTATTATATTTAAATTATTAAATATTTTTCAGATAGAGGTGAATGTCATCCTCTGAGGACGGATGACGAGTATATGCTGAGGTTTTTGCGAGCCAGAGAATTCATTGTACCGAGAGCTCATAAATTGGTGAGTCTATTTGAAACGAAATTAAATCAAAAATCTATATAAGTAAATAAATATTTTTTCACATTGACGTGCAAAAGTGTCTTAAAAGATCTTTATTTTAAAACCAGATGGCGCCGGCATTTCCTAGCTGATCCCTAAGAAAAAATCCGATACAAACTCAGAGTCTCTTTTTAAATTCAAACATTATATTACTAGAATTTTATGTGTATATAACAAAGCAGGGCCACGTCTGGAGAAAAGTTATTGCACGCCTTTTGAAGAAAAAGCTATTGCAGCTTTGAGTTGTGGTCCAACATACGGTTTTTTCCTCTTATGACCTCCTTAGGGCTCTTTCCCACGGCACAATCCCGTTTTATGCAGGTATGGTTGTTTGCAGGATCCCGTTTAGTGGTGTACGTGTTTAAATATTTTTGCAGTATCTGGAAAACGGGATGCTTGTGTGAATAGAATTAGCATAAAAAATATTATTAAAATCTCGATTATGATTGTAAAATGTATACTTGGTCAATCCCTAGTATTAGGTGGGATGACACTGACAGCTCACTCCACGCTCACTTCACCTAAGTTTTCACGGCGAGATGGTTACAGAATTGCACTGCTGGTTTTACTCAGAATCTTAAATATACATAATTAGCAAAAATTAAGTCATTTTCTTAGAAGATGAAAATAATTATTCACTAACTTAGCATTTACTAGATCTTTTTTGAGATAGTATTTAGAGTTGCCGCGTGACATACAACCAGGTACACATGTTCATGTATATGTAGTTTTTACCTACTATTCGACATTTGCCACATTATTTTACTAGCATAAATTCATCTGGCGGGGAAGCGAAAATAGTCCGATCCAGCCCGTTCTTTGTTGCCCTCCCCCAGCGACCTCCTACGCCGAGGTCCTTACACGTCAGGGGTGCCATTTTTTTTTGTGTGGGAAATTATCAAATAACTTCTCCCGCTCTGGGCGGAGCGGGAGGGCGTGTCAGACTTTTACTGACTAAAACCCACCCGTGTTCCTTCAGTTGCCTGTGCCAAGGGCCACGGTACCTCTTTCGAACAACCCGCGACTGGCAAGTCAGGGGTGCCCTTAGCGTGTAGTCTCTTAGTTTTTATTTTTTTAAGCCCTGTCTTGAGGCTTTCATTTAATGAGGCATCCACTGATAAGACCGGTTAAGCAGCCGACAACCCTCTAGGGTGACCTGCGAGTTGACATATACCGGATCATTTTTTTACCGTCCGAACAAAGACGGTATAAAATGTGAAGGAGTAGAAGCCGATGGCACAGAAATTTTCACACCCTTCTCTTCTCTACGCGCTGAAATTATTAATGAATTCGTAGCGAAATTAAATCCGTTGTTTGCAGTCTTCGGCCGACTTCAATCAAAGGATTGATTTAATGCAAAAAAGCGATCTTTTATTTTATTTTTGTGAAAAAAAAGTGAGAAATTTCTGGCTTGCTTCGTAGGTGTGCTCCGTTCACCTTTTATACCCTGTTTTGTCCAGACGGTAAAAAAATCAGCGCGTATAAAAAAAAAACCGGTCAAGTGCCAGTCGGACTCGCGCACCGAAGGTTCCGGACAAATTTGTAGGTATGTTAATAGTTTATCACGGGATTTTTTCTCGAATATTGTCTTCGTTTTTTTTTTTACAAGTCTGTGTACTTATATAATAATAAGTACGTATAACAGTAAAAGCTGTTAGGTAAAATGTTACCTAATTATTTTGGTTAATGTATTTCTTTCTTACTGCATCAGCGTGTGTGCATGTTTAAAAAAATAAAAACATATTAATAGGTATAGAAAACTGCTGTATCTGTGTTGAAGACTTTTGATGTAAAAAATCTAATGCGACTGGTCAGACCGGCTGTTGGCGAAAGCGTTCGCGTCGCGTCGCGTCGCCTCGCGCTCGTAACTTTGTGGCTGTCTCGATTTATATGATTTCTTTTTTTTTTTACAGCTACTTACTTATTTTCTTTAATAAACCATTGTTTCATGCATTTTTTCTATACAAAATAGTGTCGATATTTCACATCTGCCAGGCGTCCCGCGACGGCTCAATTTTTTATTATTACCTGTCGATTTAAAAAAATACGAAACGGAAAAGTTCTTGTTTTAAAATTGTTGCATTATGGTTTTTTGAAATTTTAAATATAATTGACGGCAAAATAATAAGGGTTCTATTTTTTCTATTTGGATACGAAACCTAAAAAAGACCACTACGAGTAATTGGAGTTTTCTGCAAGGAAACTCTCAGTAGCAACATGGAGTTGGAACTCTATCTTCTATCTTATGACTCGTTATATGAAACCTACGAATCATAAAACAAGGGTATAACACACCTCTAGCAACCTTTTCTAGAAAAATGTTTGATACTTTTTAGGGCTCCGAATCTAAAGGGTGCCAAAGGACGGGAACGGGGGCCTCCGCTGTCTGTCCGTTCGTCCGTCTGTCTGTCTGTCAGCGGGCTGTTTATCATGAACCGTATCAGGTAGACAGATGAAGTTTTCACAGATAGTGTATTTTTATTGCCGCTATAACAACAAATAATAAAAATAAAGTTGATAATTAAAAGGGGTCTCCGCCATACAAGAAACGTTTTTTTCGGCGTTTTTTGCCTTATGGTACGGAACCCTTCGTGTGCGAGTCAAGTAAGTAAGCCGACTCGACTTAAGGCCCGTACGCATCGCCGCGGCGCTGCCACCGTAAAACGGCACGGCGCCATCACCGTGCAACGGCACGGCGCCGTGCCGTCGCACAGTGCCGCGAACGGTGCGCCGCACGCGTCAATTCTTAGTTGGTCTGCTCGAACGAGCAACAAGCACGTGCGCCGCGCCGTAGCGATGGGGACGGGCCCTTAGCCGGTTGTTAATGTTAACCTATATTGTCCCACATCTCGGCAAAGGTTTCCCCCAAACTTGTGATGTGATGATGTTAAAATAAAAACCTTTTCGTCCATCCAGCTGATCCGGTACTGCGCCTTCAGAGAGCAGTACAAGCACCTGCAGGAGGGCGTCGACCTGTGGGGGCTGGTCAAGGTCAAGGACGTGTATGAAGGCACCATGCTCGACAGACCTGATACCGGGAGGCTGTCAGTCTTCAGATTCGGTAAGACTCGATATAAAAGTTTTGACTCTCCTGAAGCAAGTTTCAAGTCTCTAGTGTACAATAAAATTGGATCAACGAATGACGTGCGACTTTTATTGTTGCTTCAACTTATGATATCATTATCATCATCAGCCTACAGCAGTCCACGGCTGGCCAAAGGTCTCTCCTATTGCACGCCATTCAACTTGATTCTCGGAAACTTGCATCCAGCTGCTACCAGCGACCCTGCGAAGATCATCGTTCCACCTAGCCAGAGGGCATCTTACCTTACGTTGTCTGATTCGCGGTCTCCTCTCAAGAACACATCTACACCAACCGTCATCGGTTCTTCGGCTAATATGCCCAGCCGACTGCCACTCCAACTTGCTTATTCACACTTGGCCGGTTTTATTGCTTTGGGATCACATTCAAATATGTTACTTGTTGTTGTTCTTTTCGTAGAATTTATGAACCTATCTACGGACTTTTACTGAATATAACGCCTTCCTGCTGTTGCACTGCACTGCAAGGTCTTCGTAGCCATTCAGAACTTTTTTCTGAGTTATCGTTTCTGGCCGAATTGACACTCATTTGGGTAAATACATCAGCATTTTTAGAACTTCAAAAAGTCAGTCTTTATTTGCTCTATGAAAGTGTACAATCATATTTGGTCTTAGGTCCCTTTTCATCGTACCTGTGTACCGGCGTGCAAAAATTGGCCTGCTTGGAGGATTACAGCCCGCCCCATAAGTACACACACACACACACATTATAGGCTGATTTCAAAACTCTGTTCTCAAAACGGTGAAGGAATACATCGTGAGAAACGAAAAACCAGCATGTCCTAGAACCAAAAATCTAAGACATGTGTCATCGACCAACCCGCACTGGGCCCGCGAGGTGGATTATGGCCCACTTCAACAGGGAGGAAGTATGAGTCCCAGTAGTGGGAACAGTATAGGCTGATTATAAAGGTTCAATTAATTTATTATGACATTACGAGTATTATTGTAGGTATACATATAAGTAATTGAATGTGACTCCCAGAACTGTGTTTAATTAATCCCTGTTTTTCCAGGTCGTTGGGATACCAGCAGGTTTCCAATCGAAGACTTAGTACGAGCTGCGATGGCAATGATGGAGATAGGCATCCGACAGCCCAAGCTTCAGATCCTCGCTGGTACCTGTATTGTAGACCTGGAGGGCCTCACGATACGCCACGTGGCTGCCCTGACTCCTACTGTTGCTTACCAAATCGTCTGTCTTATGGGGGTGAGCTGGATTTGTTAATGTTTCGACTTCTTCATCAGAACGATTAAGATTATGGTTATGTGAAACCTTAACCCCGTGTCCTAGCCAAAGCGACCGGTCGCGCGGTTACGCAATCGTCGCGTTCATATGTCTCTCTTTTGTTCGGAAAACCGGACGGCTCTCTCTCAAACTCAAACTCAAAGTATTTATTTCAATTAAACCATGTACATGCACTTTTGAATTGTCAAGGTGTCGGTCAGTTAGTCAAGAAGGTGAAGGTAGTTGACCATTCCAAAACGTAGATCTGTATAGAGAAGAAAAGGCAAAAACTCTGAGGTCAGTCTTATCAATCAAGATAATACAAAATCGTGAAATCGTGTTATTTTGTTTCCTAATTTATGTTAAGTAGGTATAGGTATTTTGTACCGACCTTTTTTCAAGTGTTTATCTTTAAAAGATCGCTCTTAGCGATAAGACCGTCCATTGTGTCAACCTTTGTAAAATTTCTATATTTGAGGAGGTAACATGCAAACAGGCTTAAGGAGGTAACATGTAAATTTTCAGAATACTGAAAAAATCTGTAGAGAAACAGAATCTCTACAGATTTTTTCAGTATTCTGAAAATTTACATTATTATGACTTAAGCCTGTTTGCATGTTACGTCCTCATTTATGTCTATAATTTATATGGTGTACATAATAAAGAGTATTCTATTCTATTTATCAGTGGGAAATTGTAAATGGCCTTCAAATGCGTATTGTGTAAGAACACTATTTTGTATTCTAAGTTTCCCGAATCGAATAAAATCCTAAGTTAATTATTCTTGTTGCTTGAGAACAATGTAAGATGTAGGTACTCTGTCGGCGCGAAAGGGTTTACCGAACAAAGTGAACACAATGGTCGCGTTTTCACTTGACGATCGCTTTGACTGATTGACTCAGGACACGGCCTAATATAGTCTTGTTAATTTTTTTTAATAAAAGATTTGTTTTATCCCAAAGACAGTCAATGTAATCGGCCTATATCTAGATAGATCTCTACACCCTACAGCCGGTCGATTCTGTAAAAATCTCACCGTGAAATCATAAGTGAAGTGAGCACTTAATAGTGTTAATCCCTAGCATTAGGGAATGACAGAGCTCACTTCCCGCTCACTTCACCTAAGTTCTCACGGTGAGATTTTTACAGAATAGCACTGCTGGTGACACTAATTGACAGACGTGACCGTACCTAGTACGTACCTACGTACCTACTTTCTGTCAGAAGGAGCACTGAACTGAGAGACAAACCTACCTCATAAAACTTATATTACACAGCGTGTAACGGAAGGGGGGTATCAACCCTGAAGGAGGTGAATGTGCTCATGAAACTCAACAACTTTCCCCAAAGAACATAGGTCGAAATATGAAAAAAAAGACTACCTGCTGATTGATTTACTATGGGAGGGCCAAATTTTTTTTTCATATTTCGACCTATGTTCTTCGGGGAAAGTTGTTGAGTTTCATGAGCACATTCACCTCCTTCAGGGTTGATACCCCCCCTCCGTTACACGCTGTATAGGTTATTTTAAATTGGCTAGCTAAACTCCGTAGACGCAATGCTTATCGATATTTAAACAGGTCAACCACCTCTATTAGTCTTGTTATATTCAACGGATGTTTCAAGTGACTACAATAGCAGAGATCGATGACCCCAGAAAATAATCATCAAAGAAATTTCTTCTTTGTTTCATTATGTTTTGATATCGATACTCTCTTTATTTATCCGCGTAGTAGACACTTGTCATGTCATTATAATCTGTATCAGCCATCTTTGTATGGTGTTTTGTCACCTCTGTTCACATTTTCCTGTTGCCAAGATCAAAGGTTCATCAACTGAGTCACGTGTTTCTGTGAGAATTTGTGAATAAGAATAGCTTTTTGTTTTTTTATCAGTCGTACCTATTTAAAGTCTTTGTGGTCTGCACGACCACAAAAACTAGTGAATTTAAATGAGTAGTAAATAATCTTGTAAATACTATAACTACCAAGAAGAGATCATAATTATATATATATGTCGGAGACGGCACGCGTGTCTCTCGTTATCATCAGCCATACTTTAATTACTGTGAGCGTACTATGGATAGTGTTGGTTATTGCGCAATAGAAAAACGGTTTACAGTTCAAATTACGTTATAATTTTACGAACAGTTTAATCACACTAGCGAATCACACACTGTAAAATAATTATGTACACTAACAAAGTAGTTGCGAACAAATCGTAAGATTATTGTTCGTATAGCGACAGAGCCGTCCAAATATAGCGTGTTTAGAATACAGGTATGTAAATCGAGCCAATAGGAAAAAGCAAAAGGCTGAACTTTAGTAAACCGACAGGTTTGTCGGGAGCTAGTCCTCTGTAAGGAGTCGAGTACGAAGATCGACTGACTCCGGCACAACTTTTTTTTTTTTTTGTGAATGGCATCTCGCAGTTCAACCTATGAGGTTGTCGACTGCTTAACCGGGCTTACCTGTGGATGCCTCAATAAATTAAGGCCTCCAGCCAGGGTTTAAAAAAACTTAAAAAACTCCGGCACAAACCAGTGCGCTCTATAAAGGGGTTGTCCCCACCACGCACTCGCCCCACAACAACTCTGTCCAATGGTGTACGGAAATACGTCACGTGTTTACTATTTACCAAGTCATTCTTATTCTAAACAAGATTTACATTGTAAATTAATTAAATAATCAAACAATAATTATCATAAACTAATAATAGTAATTTAACAGTCATAACTTGATTATATTAACAAAATAATTCATCAGGAATATTATGAATTCAACTCACGGTAACATTTCTCGAAATAAGTTGTCAAATCTAATTCGAAAAGGATTTAGTAAATACTCCTTTTACTTTAATACACAATTATTGATAGTAATATCACATATTAATAAGAATAAAACAAGAATAACAATAGTTATGTTAAATCACATACGACTGTATTGACAACTGTCTCCGACATATATATTATATGTATAGGCCATTCCTAATTAGTCATTATATCAAAACCCCGACTGACCTTTGTGTCCTGGTCGCAAGCGCGATTGCTGAGTCTTGCTGAGGTCTAGGTGCGATTCCCGGGTCACCTGTGTCTGCGCACACGCTTGTGCACTGTAATATACTGCTATCAGCTGAGATTGGTCACCAAAGTCGAAATTCGGTCTGGAGGACAATTTTATATCAAAACCTAGCAAGTGCTCCGGAGACTTTTTGAATTGCATAAATATGATTAAAGGTGTTCCCTCATTTGGAGCATTCGCCTGTAATGTAACGTTACAGAGTCGAGCAGTACAAAAGTAAGGGAGGAGAGCCGAACATTACAGTGCGCAATCTGTAATGTTACAGATTCGAGCGTTACATTGAGGAGGAAAAAGAACCGAGCATTACAGTATTGTAAAGTAATGCTCAAATAGAATCTGAAATGTTACATTACAGGGAACGCTCCAGGTGAGAGGGAGCACCTTGAAAAACCATTTTTTTTAGGTACAGACGCCAGCACATCAAGCTATTACAATCTGTCTTTATTTAATAGATTTTCAACTTTATCGCTAAAGCATAAGGTTCAAATTTGATTGGCAAAATTTGACAGTTTCGGGTAGCTTGATGTGCTGGCGTCTGTACATCTTGGATATCACTGACTTAGAGGAAGGAAAAACATCGTAAAAAGTTAATACTGTATAATCCCTGCCACCTTTACCCTATAATTAAGCAAGTACATATAGGCTGGGAGTATGATTACGTAGAGTCAATAAACGGGAACAAGAAAAAGCGGTGAAGAAAAACATCGTGGGGGGACCGGCATGTCTTAGAACCAAAAAACCTAAGACATGTGTCGTCTATTGCGTTGTTCACAAACAAAGGCGCTGACTAATTTGACAGGACTAAACTAATACTTATCTTCTGTCCTTTTCTTAATGAAATAGAGAGAAAAAGATGCACTGAACTTAAATTTTGTTTAGTTTGTGAACAATTGTATCGGCTCCTATGAGTATCGGCTCCCTATACTCAAACTTAAACCATTTAGGTATTTCAATCAAACTATTTACATACACTTTGGAATTGTCAAGGGGTCGGTCAGTCAGAAATATGAGCTAGTTGCCCATTCCAAAGCTTCCAAAGTAGGTAGGTAGGTACCTATGGAGAAGAACGGGCAAACAAACTCCATGGACACTTTTAAATTATATCGTAGTTAAGTACATCATTAATGTTGAATTTATAATTATATTTATGTGAGAACGATGTAATAAAATGATGTACACATTAAAATCGTCCAGAGTCCAGCAAATAGTGACAAAAAAGAAAAAATCCAAAAATAAAATAATAATTAAATTAAGCCACGCACGTCGGTCAGCGATACTATCGGCTTATAGTGTATCAAGCTCACTAACTTGAATATGCCCTGGCGGCAGCTGGGGCACATTCAAGTCAATGAGAGACATTTAAACGGTAAATGGTAGCGCTATAGTAGTTACATACTACTCACAAGTGCTATGCAATTATTTAAAACAAAGGAGATTGAGTTTATACTCGTACAATGCAAAGATAGTCTTACAGTCTTCAGCTATATAGTTGCTTCCATCAATCATAGGGTATTTTAAATCATCTATCCAAAAATAATTTTAAAATTCTTTGTTTCAAGCTCGCAGTGCCAGCTCGCGTCAAAACCGTGCACATCATCAACTACTCTTGGATGCTGAACACATTCTTCTACCTGTTCAAGAGGTTCATACCCCAGGAGTCCTGGCAGTACATCCATTTCCACGGCAACGACCTCAAGTCCCTTCAGAAACATCTGGACCTGGAATGCTTACCTGTGAGGTATGGGGGAACCTGCAGAGCTGGCGCATCATTTGAAGTCTGGCTGAAGAAGATAAAGAAGTACAGAGACGAACAGTTTGATAATGAAATGAAGCAGTTAGGTTATGTTATAAAAGAGTGATATTGTGTTCCGATACCAGTGCAGCTCGTGAATTCTAATCCAAAATGGTCTGATAGATGAGTGGTTTTTGAACGCAATTGCTTAAAATGATAGTCCCCTAAAACGGCCACCTTTCACCACTATAAGCTTCCAAGTTGGGAAAAGCAAATGATGCAAAATTATACACTCAAAGGACATTGTCCAGAATCGCCCTGTGCAACACAAGTATCGGACATACACGATAATTAATTGTCTATTTTATTATATTAGTTGCAAACACTTTTATAACACGGACTAGCTGCGTGCCAAAAGGAACATTATAAAGTATTTTACGCGACTAATAACATTAATCGCCGCCATCTTTGCCAAACGTCATGTAGTGCCGAAAAAGATTAGAGATTAGGCTTTAGAAAAAAATTGCATAGGTACCTAATCATCTAGGTAGGTACTAAAAGTAGCTAAATGTATTATGACATTGTTTTTTAGTTTCTTAAAAATCACTCGGAGCTATAAAAAACTATAACTTATGGTTCGATTATAACCTCAAAATCTCATACTTTTTTTTCAATACATATATGTATTCTGCAGCTAGTCCGCTATAAAAATAAGATCTTATAGAAGTTTACTAATGATCGACAGTACAACACATAATTTTCCGATGCTCTTGGTTCCAGGGCGAACAATGTATGGGCGCAGAGCAATGTCCTTTAGGTTTTTGTGAATTCTACAATAAGTGATTTATTTAGTGTCGTGAATTTTATTATTTTTAAGTATTTTGGTGAAAGAAATCTTGTCAGTTGGTAGATATTTTATTGAAATCTATTTCAGAAGTATGTAAGTAGATGTAGTGTTTAGAACCGCACATGTACTGGATGTTTTTTTTCCGGCTCCAAATTTTTACAGGATGTTCTGCTCATGAATATGAACAATTTTCACTATGGGAACAACTCTGAAATCACCAAAACAAAATCAGCTGCTTGTACAAAATTCAATACCTACTTGACCAAAATATATGAAACAGCCGATTTTTTTTTTCGTGATCTCAGAGTTGTTTCCACAGTGAAAGTTATTCATATTCATGGGTAGAACAACCTGTAAAAAATTGGAGTAAAAAAAAGCATGCTGTATATGATGTTCGGGTCCAGTCAATATATAAGTTAGGTTAGGTATGCGTCATTGTAATCTAGTTGTGTAGTGTGTAGGTTAGGTATGTGTGTTGCTGTTTGTAACAAAATATCTACCTAGATATTTTGTTAAAAGCAAATAATATATTCTGGGATGTCAAAAACATCACGCGCAGCTGTAGCCCAACTGTTTCGCCACTGTGACTGCAATTAGTTATCGGTCGAAAAAAAGAATTGCACCACAAATCGCTAAATGTGTTTATACTGTAACGGCAAAATTACATTAGGATTTCGTTTCGTTATCGCAAACGTGCCTTATCAGAAAGTAAACCCCCTCGAAAAGCACGTTAAGCCGTTGCGTTGGTCCCGGCTGTCATTCGTTGTTCTTTGACAGTTATGGGTCGTCAAAAGCCCAAAAATCGTAAAACATGGTTGGGAAATAATGATTGATATAAGTATTTGAAACAAAATTTTACCTGCGTCATTTTCAAACAATTGACAGAAATACCTTTATTGATGTTTAACGTTTAGAGCTAAATGAGTGGTTTGTGGTGCAAGTGAGCCTTCGTGTACAATTTATTTTGAAGTCTTAAAATAGTAAGCTCCTAAGCATACGTACTTTGGTTAGGGTTGTTACACAACTGCAAAGGTGTCTCAA
The DNA here is from genome assembly GCA_949629135.1 of Eremobia ochroleuca. Lineage (NCBI taxonomy): Eukaryota > Metazoa > Arthropoda > Insecta > Lepidoptera > Noctuidae > Eremobia > Eremobia ochroleuca. The sequence goes on from OX451397.1 coordinate 3,098,238, forward strand.
TCATGTGCCTTAAAATATTAATTATGTGCCTTAAAATCAATAGCCATAAGGTTTATTATTATAATGTTGAGTCAAGTAAATGTAGCTTATATTTTATACGATATTTTGTGATATTTCTCCTTCATAAACTGTAATTTCTTAATTAAATAATTTCATGATATTGTGGAGTTAAAATGAAAATATTGTTTTCTTTTCGCTTCCATAGCTTTTTGTAACAAAAAAATACTGTTAATTACATAATTACTTACATGTTAGTCTTTTTCTTAGTTCTTTTTTCGCAAATATGAAGATGACAGTGATCAGAATGATCTGATTTTGAATTTAAATTTGGAAGAACATCAATTTTATTCTCCAATAATGGTACAAATTTTGATCAATTTGTTTTGTACAGGTTATATTTCAAAGGTGGAGGGAAAGTTTTTTCCAAGTAAGACTTATTGACCAAAGATATAAATATAGGGTAGTGAAGGTTGGGGGGAACTAGTTATCTGCTGATGAGCAGCTTTGTCATAAGATGGGGAATGGGGGAATGGGTATCCGCGAACTGCGATAATGGATTCGGGGAAAAAGGAAATGAAGGACCTGGAATGTCGGGAGGATCAGGATCGGGGGGCTTATTTATATCCATCTAGGATAAAACGTAATTAAAATACGACAATCACAATACAAACCTGTTAACGAACACAACGACAACATACTTATAAATAGGAAGTCACAAAAATGTCAACAATCACTAAAAACAACAATAAATTCTAATCACACGTGCCAAACTAAATAGTAATGTTTTGACAGCTAAACTACTAGTTTTGAAATTATATAAAATGATCAATAGAATTAGTATAAAAACTATTATTAAAATCACGATTATGATTGTAAATTTTTGCTTGGTCCATCCCTAGCATCAGTGGGATGACACTGACAGCTCACTCCACGCAAGTTTTCACGTTGAGATTTTTACAGAATCGACATGCAGTTTCTCGAACGAAAATTTATATGATAAAATGTCAAGCACGCGGTAAATTCTGCGATTATAAATAAATACTTAGTAAATAAATAAATCATTCAACCAATAACAGCAGTTTACGGGCGCTTACATTAATTTTGCGATAATTTTCTTTTAACAAACAGGCCCAATACATTACAGCTACACAATAGACTATTCTCCTTTACATGATATCAATACATAACTTCGCCAACCGTCTTGAACTGGGTCAGCAAATACAAATGAAATAAAAAGGCCGCTCTAAAAAGTTACAAGGACCCTTCGCAAATAATGTATTATGTACCATTGTGATCCGTTTCAAATGTTTTTTGTGCCTACAATTTACGACTGTACCTATTTGGCTCCGCCAAACTACACAACTAAGTAGAGGACAGGACAGTACTTATACATACAAATAAGAAGGTAAAAAAGTAGATACAGTCTGGAAACTTTATAGTTAGTAGTCAAAGTGACTAGCAACCTAAGTTGTCCGTTTATTCAAATCACAAGTGTGTGTTTAATCTTTGATGTTTGTAAATCAAATTGACGTAGTGTGTCAATTTCATTTACATTTAATTCTCCCGATCGTACAAAAGCAACATCACACATGTGAACAAGTTGAAGAACAGTGGCTAAACAGTAAATGCTTTCGATAGCAGATGGATTCATTCAACCTGCCGCAAGTAAATTCTACTCCTGATTTTAAATTTATGACTAGCAGCGCCCCCCGGGTTTCACCCGCCTATGAGTCGATCCCGTGAGAATATCGAGATAAAAAGTATCCTATGTGTTATTCTGATGTGTAAGCTATATTACTGTATAGTTTCGTCACAATCCGTTGCGTAGTTTTTATATGAAAGAGTAAAAAACATCCATCAATCCATCCTCACAAACTTTCGTGTTCATAATATTAATTCATATATTAATATTAATAATTAGGAGCTCGTGGCTAATTAATAACAGTCGCACGCGTCGATCGATCAGGTTAAGCTACGCTTGCCGCGGTTGGTCCTTGGATGGGTGAACATCTTTACATAGCGAGATCCCTCCGTGCTTCGGAACGCACGTAAAACTACCTATTGGTCCCGGCTGTTATCCGTGGATCTTTTACAGTCGGTACGGGTCGTCAGAAGCCCAAAAGTCTGACAACCAGTCTTACCAAGGGTATCGTATTACCCAGTAATTGGGTGGTGGAGATCAGATAGGCAGTCGCTCCATATAAAATACTGGTATTCAGCTGCACCCGGTTAGACTGGAAGCCGACCCCAACGTAGTTGGGAAAGAAAAAAATAAAATTACGAAAATTCCCCTCTGATCTGTTTAGTGCTTCAGAAAAGGTCATGAAAAGGTGTCTACTCGTATAATCTTTCCATGACAGAGTTACTTTCAATTTACAATATTATTATGGATGGTTATAATATGAACGATAACTGACTACCGGCAGCCTGGACCCTGTCCTCTTCCTGATGCCGATGGGCCACTATTTTTTATATATTTATACTACACCTGCTTGGAAAGTACCTTGATACTTTATCAAATTTACGGTAGAAAGTACGTCATTGCATATCGAACAAATATGCGGGGAGAAAACGCATCTGAGCGGGAGGGAAAAGTGTATGAAAATCCATTTCTTACGTGGTTTTTCTTTTTTAATTTTGGGTAAGACTATGCGCCGGTAACCTAAATATCAAAAGCCAAAAAGTTTTTACAGTGAGTTTTTATCTCCTAGTTCGCAAAATGACACTGGCCACTAGCTGTGTGTTGGATGGTGTCGGGCTGGCAGTGCGACCCTGCGGCGGCAGGATAAACAATTTGAAAAAAGAACATGTGAAAATTGCAGACGCCATTGGCGCCATTTCCAATTTGTGTGTTGTTTGAGGATTCAGTTTTCGTAGAAAGTAAAATAAAGATTTCGTTTTTTATTTTCCTCGTAGGTGTAGTATAAAGCACTATGTATCACTCGAGAGAAAGTGCGATTCCCGTTCTCGGGTGTTTTAAAGCCCTCGCCTACGGCTCGGGCTTCAAACGACACCCTCGACGGTAATCGGTCACTTTCTCCTCTCGGTGAACAATGTACTATTTTATGTTTTTTTTATAAAAGTATAGCTTCTGCCAGCGACTTCTACCGCGTGAAATTTCTTGTACCCCGAGCCACTCCATCGCATCGCATCGCATCGTCAGCCCGCGTTATTACTTCGTTTTTGCTTAGCGTTCTTTCTAACTTTTTTTTCTTTTTGCTCGGCTCCTAAAGGTTCTAGCGTTATGTTAAACAGCCTAGCCTTCCTTAAGAATTAGGGTGTCAAATGCAAAAATCATTTTTCAAATCCGACTGGTAGTTTCAGAGATTAGCGCGTTCAAACAAACATACAAACAAACAAACTCTACAGCTTTATTATTTTAACAGCTGCGCCCCGCAGTTTCACCCGCATAAGTGTCGATCCCGTGGGAGTATCAAGATAAAAAGTATTCGAGGTGTTAATCCCGGTTATAAACTATCTGTGTACCAAATTTCATCCAAATCCGTTCAGCCGTTTGAGCGTGAAGAAGGAACAAACATACAAACACACACACACTCACAAACTTTCGTCTTTATAATATTAGTCTGATTAGTATAGGTTTCAAAATGTAAATAATATGTTTGAAAATGTAATATGAGCAATACTTACATAGGATGGTGCAATTTCAAACCTAGACTTTAGATCAACGTGCAAAAACCGTTCAGGAGGAAAATAACAAGATCCATGCATGATAGACGACTGTTATCTCAATTATTTTATGTAGTGATACATAATCATCACTTTCAAATCCTATTACTATGACCTATTGCTTCTGCTATTGTATTTATTCCATCCTTATTACATGGGACTTTAACATATCTGGCGTAATATGGGTGTATTAAGGTGCACCCTGCCTTGTCCCTTCCGGTGTACAGGCGTGAAGTTAAGTTTCGTTGTGTTTATTAACATTAAAAGCTTCAATTTATTTTACATCTACCTTTTTAATTGTTTATCAGTTTTGATGGACGGCTTTTTTAACTCATCCCAACATCAAAGGCATGTCATATCGAATGTTTTACACTATCTACTTTGAAGCTAAATTTAATATGCGATGATGTCCATTTCATGTGGAAATGTATTCCACTAATTTCTGAATATAATTTTAACCGGTACATAAAAAGAAACAAATATAAAGTTTTTATTCAATATTTGACTTTACTGATCACAGTCACTCGTCAAAGTAAACAGATTTCCGACTTCCGACTCCGCCCGCCAGCCACCACGCCGCCTCCGCCTCAGAACTCCGCGCTCATTTGAATCTTCTGCTAATTTCTGATGTCTTGGTTAATTTGACAGGACTATACTAAAATGTATCTTCTGTCCTGCACCCTAATTGCGTAACACACTAATACTCTCAATTTGAATCATTTTGAAGCATATTGCTAATCCATTGCTCCATATGTTCGAAAAATGTGTCTGCTCAACAACGTAAATAACGCAATGAATGTTGTTGAACTGTCAAAATGAAACCCATTGCTACTGATAGTGTGTTACGCAATTACCCTGCTGTTCTTAATGAAATAGAAAGAAAAAGATGCACTGAACTTAAATTTAGTTTAGTTTGTCAACAACAGAATCGGCGCCAATGACTTGCAAATTGAAAAAAAAAAACGTAAAACAAGTTGAATTTCGCGGTCTACTCTGGCGCTTCCCCCTTTTTTTTTTTTTTTTTTTTTTGTTTCGGGGTGGAAAATCCTCATGGATGTCCGCCGCCCTGGGGCGGGCGGCGGGGTCTGTCAGACTCTTACTGACTAAAAACCACCCCGGTGTTCCCTCTCTCACCTACGCCGGGGGTCGCGGGAACGAACGATACTTCCGCAACCCCCGGCTAGTGCTGGCCCGCTCCTGCGGGCCTCTCCTCGTGTCAGGGGGGGGAGTGAGGTGTTAAACTCTCCCCGCGACGTCTAAGAGGGGCGCGCGTGGAACACTACGCTCCGCCGCCTCGGGTCCAGATGTGTGGGGGGCGACGGACGTCCCCAAGTCCGTCGCCCCTGGACCCATTTAGGGGGGCTGGAAGAGGGCGTTATCCGCCCTCCGCCGACGCCCGGTGCGCCTGCTGCGGGCCGGGTGAGGGGACGAGATCTCCCTCTCCCTTTCCGCAGCCTCCTTCTGCGAGACGACTGTTTCGCAGAAGGAAACCACCGCGTCCCAGGACTCCTCGCTGCCGACCATAGACTCCACCACGGCCGGCAGCGACAGGTCACTGCCTACTCCTGAGATGAGGGCACGGCGCGGCTCCTCCCAAGCGGCACACTCTGCGAGCGTATGCCGCGCCGTGTCCTCCCGGCAGTCGACGCAGTGGTGACACCGGGCGTCCGGCTCCCTGTTTATGCGACACAGGTACTTCCCGAAGCAACCATGCCCCGAGAGCACCTGCGTCGCCCGAAACGACAGGGAGCCGTGCCTCCTCCCGAGCCAGCGCTCGAGCACCGGCCGGACCGCCTCGATGGTGACGAGGCCGGCGGTAGGGCGTAAAAGCCTGTCCCGCCATTCCGCCACCAGGACCTCGCGGAGCTGAGAGCGACGCAGCTCCCAGTGTCGCTGCATCGGTCGCTCGCCCCGTGCCCTCATTTCCTCGCGCCACCGATATAGCGACGCGAGTACATTCGCCTGGCGCTTCCCCCTAACGTAAGTTGCTAACAAAACGACTGAATTTACAAATCCAATACATCAAAAACAGCGTGTCCACAAAATGTGTGTAGTAATTTTAATATTTATTTATTATTTATTTTTATAATCTTTTCGCACACAAAAAGGTACAAAGGCGGACTTAATGCCTTAGGCGTTCTCTACCAGTCAACCAAGGGTGGTGAAGAGATTAGATGGCAGGTGCTTTGGTTGAGCCGAACAATGATAAAAAAAAACTATTAAAATTATTGAATTATAAATTTTTTAAAAAGTACAAAAATACATAAATAGGTTAAAAACATACATACTATATACACATACATATTATATGGTTATATTCATACATACTATTTACTATAATACTTATAAAAATAATATTAGTTTTCACTTTTTTTTTTTTTTTCAAAGACCAAATGTTTATTGCATAACTTTTATCCTGTACAATAAACCTATCCATTCGTATAACAAAATAGCGAGGGTTTATTTTTTGATTTGATTCCCGGGTGAGACATGCGAATTTTAGAAGATCTTCGAATGCAGTTTTGTTTATTTAAAAAAATAAAGGAATGTTTACTTCCACTAAAATGAGCTGACTGCAGGATTTAACAGTTCCCGTTAAATCCTGTAGATTATTTCCAAACTGTATATATATACAGTTTGGAAATAATCTGTGGGCCCTGAAACATATAAACAAATTCTAGGGAGACAGGTGATGAGATGACCTGTTTATAGCAGAACCATTTAACTCAAAATAAACAATAGTTATGTTTTAAATACGACGTCAATTCCAACAATCGTTCGCGTTCCTGTAAGCTTTCAACCGTCGGATTGTATTACAAAGCTCTCCACATTGCAGAACCTCTAGCTCTACGGAGAATTCATTAAATAGGAAATTAATATCGTTGCTGCTTGGTAGAAATCTCTATTTGATAGCCTGATACACTTGTAACAAACCCTGTTCTGAAATCTACTAGGCTTACCTAGTATCTTAGTATTTAGTTTAGCCACTTTTTGCCGTAAAGCGTCAAAAAGGAAGTCGACTAATCTTCCTACATCATCGCTATGGAGTGATTCCGTGCTGTGTAGCTGACCGAATACTTTAGTAAATTATCTATGATCCTGATGGGAATATGTAAATAAATAAATTACTTATTTATTTATTTACATATTCCCATCAGGATCACAGATGTTCCTCAGGGTAACATCATAATACGCGAGCGAGGGTTAACATAGGTCACAGGGAACCGTGGACCCTCTTGCGGCACCTTTTACAACATACCCAAATAGGTATCTTTGTGATATTCACAATCCGCTTAAATGTGGTACAAAACGTCCTTTTAAATTGTTTCGACGTTCTGTTGGTAATAAAAGCATTTTGCATCATGAGTAACATAATATAACATCTCGCATGTAATGCCTAAAGACATATGTAAAAAAATAAACAGATTTGTATACGCACTAAAAGAACTACGCAAAACAGCGAATGAAGAAGCTGCACTCAACGCCTATCACGGCTACGTAGCGTCTGTGTTGAGGTACGGCTTACTCCTATGGGGTAACTCATCACACATACAAAGAGCTTTCATAGCGCAAAAAAAATGCTTGCGAGCAGTAACTGGGACGCCTCCATACGAGAGCTGTAGACCAATTTTTAAAAAGCTAAAGGTTCTAACTCTATCTTCTACTTACATTTTAGAAATAGCCATATTTGTCAAGAAAAACTCTCACTTCTTCTCCACAGTAGCCGAAAACAATAGGTTTGCAAAAAGGGACCCCACCAAGTTAAAAAACCAATTTTGTAATAGCACTCTCCACTACAGAAACAGCTACCTTATGTCTATTAAAATTTATAACCATATTCCAAAGGTAATAAGAGAGCTACCATTTCATTTTTACAAAAAAAATCTAAAAAATTGGCTTCTCCAAAATAATTTTTATACGCTAAAAGAATTTTTTGAATACAAGTAAATAATATAAATATATACATTTTTTAATAAGGTAGATTTATTTAGTAGTTTAATAGAAATGTTATTATTGTTGTGTTTTTATTTTATATAGTATATTAGAGTACCTACAATGTCCATATTATAAGTGTTTTGTATTGTTTATTAGAGTATAAGTAGAATAGTTAGGTTTTTATATCCACGTGTACGTTAGGTTCACATTGTAAATATTCGTATGCCGCTATTAGCGGCGGATGTGTCCTGAACTTATCCATATATACCAACCAACTTTGTACCTGCCATATCCAACGAATAAATGTCTTTGTCTTTGTCTTTAGGCAGAGGTAGGTACCACACCTACATTTGACCAGTTATGTAATAGGGGGCAAGGCTCTTGCCATCAACCGGGCACAGATTCAAATTCTGGGCTTCTACTGAGAAATTCCTAATGGAAAAAGCCCAATAGGTAACACTTTGCCCGATATGGTAATCGAACCCAGGACCTCATGCTTAGAAGTAGCGCCTGCGACCGCTAGAGGTTTGTAAATCTTTGGTGTCAAGTAAAACCACGGAGTCGTCTGAAATGCTCACACACAGATGCAACTGCACCCGTCTACGTTTGTCGGCGGCAGTCGTCAACGTTGCCTCAGTCGTCGACGCGTGTCGCTTGTATGTATGCACACTAACAATACTCGTATCGTTCCATTTTTAAGATTACAGAGACACAATGATGTTTTGTTTGGTGGTGCAAGATGGCCTTAATCCAGGTTATAAACACTTACGAGTGCCAAATTTCATACAAATCCGTTAAGGGGTTTTTCATCCATCCTCATAAACTTTAACGTTTATAATATGTAGCGGTATCTACAACGCCACATGCGAACAACGCGTACTACTGATATCACGCAAAATCCTTCATCTCGCAAGCAGAGTTTACCGCGCAAATAGCACATATACTCGTACAACGGCCCGACATCAATCATTGGGCAGTTGCCTGCCAGAAACAATACCCGTCTGGTCGGAGGATCCTTCCTTTTATATGGAGGATGAGTGAACTTTACACCCTGCCTCTATACTGGTGACCCCGACGTATTAGTAGGAAGTAGGATTTGTACTTGTTTTTTCAATTTGAAGGACTTTTTCAATAACGTATGGTCTACATTGCTTTCACACGACTGGTTTTACGCCCGAAAACAAAACAAATCTATATCGGTTCAGCCGTTTGGCTGCTACGATGCCACAGACAGATACACACGTTAAACCAGACAGATAACACCGTTCAGGGCCTCAATTCTGTGTGGTAATTATTATTCCCTGCGTAATCTTACTACGTACAAACTACGTACGGTTGTCAAGTTTGGTATTTTGACAGTTCAAACCACGCCAACTTCGGTTCATTTCGCGCGGTTTCGTTCATTGTATCATAGAGAATAAGTTATTAGCAGAGGGGCAATTCTCGTAATTTTCAGAACGTTCACAGTAAGATCAAAATCTCAATCTGTCAAAAATACCTTTAATTTCCTTCCATTTTGAAAAGCTTTTGACATTTATTTGTCGCCGAGATGAGACTGCCACTAGATTTTAAACGTTTTAAATTAAGAGAATTGGCCTTCTGATGTCGTACTTCGAAACCGCGTCAATTCCTTAGCTAACTAAGGAATTGACGCGGTTTCGAAGTAAGGAATCATTGAGTGGTCGTAGTGAACTGGGGCCCTGTTTCTGTCGGGGGTTAAAAATCATCAATTTACAAAGATAGCGCTCTTCTGCGTACTCGATTCCGAATAACAACTGACGCGCGATAATTTGCTCAAAATATCAGAGGATACATTAACACAGGATACTTTTTATCACAGTAGTACGTTCCCGTGGGATAATTTCCGCCCTCTACGCAGGCGAAGCTGGCAATAGCTAGTTATTATAATTATTATTATTTTATTATTATCATTATTATTTTACTAGTTATTAATATGAATAGTTCCACACAAACCTACTTATTCGTAGTGAGAAGGTCACACATATCCTTCCCTTCTGTAACCAGCACCTAATTGCGTAACACACTTTTAATCACACTCTGAATCATTATAATAGTATATTGTTCACCGAGAGGAGAAAGTGACCGATTACCGTCGAGGGTGTCGTTTGAAGCCCGAGCCGTAGGCGAGGGCTTTAAAACACCCGAGATCGGGAATCGCACTTTCTCTCGAGTGATGTGCTTTATACTACACCTACGAGGAAAATAAAAAACGAAATCTTTATTTTACTTCCTACGAAAACTGAATCCTCAAACAACACACAAATTGGAAATGTCGCCAATGGCGTCTGAAATTTTCACATGTTCTTTTTTCAAATTGTTTATCCTGCCGCCGCAGGGTCGCACTGCCAGCCCGACACCATCCAACACACAGCTAGTGGCCAGTGTCATTTTGCGAACTTGGAGACAAAAACTCACTGTAAAATTTTTTGGCTTTTGATATTTAGGTTACCGGCGCATAGTCTTACCCAAAATTAAAAAAGAAAAACCACGTAAGAAATGGATTTAAATACACTTTTTTCTCCCGCTCAGATGCGTTTTCTCCCCGCATATTTGTTCGATATGCAATGACGTACTTTCTACCGTAAATTTGATAAAGTATCAAGGTACTTTCCAAGCAGGTGTAGTATAAAGGATATTGCTAATCCACTGCTTCTAAAAATGTGTCTGCTCAACAACGTAAATAACGCAATGAATGTGGTTGAACTGTTAAAATGAAAACCGTTGCTACTGTTGGTGTGTTACGCAATTACCCCGCTATCAGTATAGAAAGAGAGTATGTCTTTATCTTTTGTGTGCGAAGCTAATCATCGGAGCTTCCTCATAATGTCACCTGTCACCGACAGAGAAGCAATTTTGTTTGTGCTCCAGATGAGCTCAGTATTGGAAATAATAGACGTATTGCTTTATGAGTAGGCGTGGGTTAAATAGATCTAGGATTGTTTAATTAAATAGGACTAGAAATAGCTAGGGTTAGCTCTGTCATCGCCAGGTAAACATGTAAAAGTATACCTACTAACATACATACATACATACTACATACCTACTTCATATTTTAATTAAGTATTTGAGATATTTTTCAAGTTAGGGAACAACAAATTGAATTTCATACTTGACAAATTTCAAATTCTATCGCAACCAAAAACTTACTATATTTAAATAAAAACATGTTATTTGGGACACGCACAGGAAATACCTCTAAACAATAAAAAATATTTGTTCATTTGACGGTCATATCTGCCAGTAGTAACTTTACTTAACTCTTCAACAATAGTACCAAGTAGCTTTTTATTAGTTCCAAATGTCGATATGTGGCGTGATTTCTTTGATATCTGACAATAACTTTGCTGTTCAAGAAAAATGAGATGGATTTCGTTTATCGAATGTTGTACGGCACGTACGATTATGTACGAGAACTGTAGATAATTCTAGATTTTTAAAGTTTTCACAATTCTGGGAGCAAATTCTTTCTTTTTAGTTATGTAAAGTTTTATTATACGTACCTAATTATATTATTAGATGGCGTTCTGTAATTTCTGTCGAACCCCAAGGGAAGACGGTGTGGGTTTACGTATGTACGTTACAAATGGTAGAAACCATGAACATCAATTAAATTTAAAAAAAATGTGTGGTGTCGGAGGACACCGGCAGGAACTAAGTTCAAAATAAAAATGCAAGATGGCGGCTGCCAAAATGACGAAAATTTTTACATTTTTGCAGCCAATCATCTTGGATTTTCATTTTAACCTTACTATCAGCTTCAGCACCCTCAAAACCATGAAAACGACACACGTGATGAAAAATTTTATATTTTATGCAGCCGCCATCTTGGATTTGCCTTTTGACCTCACTATCTTCAGCACCCTCGAAAACCATGTAAACTAACTCTCTCTCTCACTCGCTTTTTCGTTACGAGACGATTTCTCCCATTTTACTCCTACCGCAAGCTCCATAAAAGAACTTCGTTCCAAAACAATTACTAAAACATATGCCATTCGAAGCGATCAATGAACGGGATACCTATAGGTACATCTAGCTTAGTTTTTATACCTCAGAAGATTAGGAGATACTCAGATTATTGCGTTAGTGAGTATTGTTATTAGTTTCACTCAGCGTCATTAAGTTTTATTAGTATGGCCAGCACAAAACAGTTTAGCAATTTGCTTTCATTACGGCGGGCTGACTCGTTCTTTGGTCGAAGGATTAGCATTGCTAAACGACATGGCAATACCACCACTCTTAGGCGGTTAAGTGTCCTTACTAATTGTTCTGACAAATTGACAGACTACGTAAACACAATTCAAAAGGAAAATAAAAACAGCTCTTCTCTTCATTCTACCGTTGACGCGTGACGGCGACAGGCCGCGACGGGTATCGGTGGCAACCAACGACGTGTCGGCGGCAACCGACGACGTGTCGGCGACAGGCCGCGACACGTGTTGGCGGCAACCGAGGAGGCGTCGGCGACTGCCGCCGACAACATGCCGTTCGTGTATTAGAGCACCGTACTCAAATATACGAGCGACACGTTGTCGGCGTTGTCGATCGTGTCTCTGTCGTCGACGCATGTCGCTCGTGTGTATTTGTCGCACCCAAGTAGCTTAATTAGCATTTCAGTTAACTGCCTAGCCTTTTAACTAAACAGAGCCGTTCAACTAGTGGCCTGAATGTTATTCAGTCATTGAATCAAACAGCTAGGCAATAAGGCAAATGACTTAGATCACAGTCTTAACCTAACCTAACCCATTTGGTCGAGCTTGCCTTGCTTATTTACTGCGACTAATTCGGCTCGCGCGTGTTTGAACACAGTTCCAAACTAACCTATGAACTGCCGAATTATTTACCTGACTGCCCATTCCAACAATTTTACTGCGCATTCATTTATTACACTATTTGAGTATTTTTTGTACTGAGATTGTAGGATTTAACCGACCAATTTTCTTTTTATATTACTATTCATGTTTTAATTTAACCACAGCCGAATACTAAAATAACTGCCCATGTTTTTTTGAACTGTTCTTAAAACCTCCTTAATGTTTTAATAACAGTTGTTAAAATGATTATCCATTTAATCTTAGTTACATTTTTTTCTCACATTTTCACCCAATTATATAAATAGCCTAAGTATCAGCTAGCCAGTTCATTAAATTTTGTGATAGATGCATTGGCTGAGTAACATTCAGGCCGCTAGTTGAACGGCGCCGTTTAGTTAAAAGGCTAGGCAGTTAACTGAATGGCTAATTAAGCCAGTTGGCGACGACATATGCACACTAACTCGACAGAATGTATGGGACAGCTGTTTTTATTTTGGTCCTATACTACAAGCTGTCAAGCTGTTCACAATGATGAGTTCAATCACCACTTTTCTGGTTTAATTTCATTTACATCTTGATTGACCTCGTGTACAAGGTACTTACCTACATTATCATGCCATACCAAACTGGCACAAACTCCCCTCAGGGTCACAGTTGGCACCTGGTACAGGAAATAATCTTGTTTAGCGAAGTTCTCGGTTATTTCCGCTAGATTCATCATCGGACCGTACGGTCCCGACACGTGATCGATCCGTCGGACAAGGCTTGATTAATGTTACGAAACAGGAGTTTTTTGGAGAAAAATATGTAGCGTAATGAATTTTACAGTGTAGCAGAAATATAAGCCTGAATATGTTGTAATATATTTATTTAAGTGTACATGCACAGGCGTTGTATAGTGCAATTTACAAACTCAAATTCACGTCATCATCATTCGCAGCCCGAATTCACCCACTGCTAAGGCTAAATGCTTCTATTTTCTTGTACCAATCTCCACGCTCCCGTGCCAGCCTCAACCAGGTTCTACCCGCGATGACAACAATATCGTCCGCCAGTCCTTGAATGCCACTTGATCACTGCCTTACTCTACCTACCATCACTGCACTTTGCCAAGTGTTCTTAGCCAAGTAGAATGTATCCATTATAAAAAAATAAATTAAATTAATTAATTCATATCTTATTTATATTTAAATTCTGTACCTACTAACATGGTTTATAAGCTCCTGTTGTTACTAACCATTATGGATCATGTCATCTGACAATTAAATAAATAATAATAATAATAAAAGTAACGTAGGTACAGACGCCAGGACATAAAGCTACCCGAAACTGTCAAATTTTCCCAATTCATTTTGAACCTAATGCTTTAGCGATAAAGTTGAAAAATAGAAAATGAAAAATGTTTATTTGTCTCAAAACAGAAACATGGATTATAAATGAGACAACCCCAGTAAGTAATAGATAATACTTGTGTTGGGGCTATCTCGCTCTTACCCTTAAGTATTAACAATATTGAGACTATTGAATGACTTAACAATAAAATAAAAATATTAGGTCATCCCACTTCCAGTGTCATATTTTTTTATTATTATTATTTTACAAAAACTGACTACTATACTATATAACCTTGTGACACTAATCAATAATCTCCACCACTATTAATCACTCGCTCCCAGACTGCTGGCAAATCTTGAACACCATTTAAAGTACCACTTTCATTTAATTCATCAATAATGCTCTTTAGTTTAATATCTAACTCCTTTTTGCTAATGTATCGAGTACCCGACAATTTCCTCTTCACATGGCCAAAACAATTGAAATCACAAGGATTCATATCCGGGGAATATGGCGGCTGAATAATTTCAATCCATCCTTTATCTTCAATTAAATTCTGAACTATTTTTGATTTGTGCGGTCTGGCGTTATCATGTAAAATTATAGGACTCGTTATATGATGTTCGTCTGCCCAAATAGGAATATTTTCTTCTAAAAATGACTTATATCGCTCTCCAGTCCTAGTTGTATTTTCATCATAAGTTCTCCAAAAAGCAATGCCTCTGACATCCATAGCTACTATTAGTAGTATTTTTCGTTCATGTAGCTCTGCACGTGGCAAATGTTCAGCTGAAGTGCCCGGTTCCACCCAACATCGTGACTGATGTCTTTGACGAGGAGTATAAAATTCGACCCAAGTTTTATCAAGGCATATGAATCTATTAAGTATATTTTTCTTACGGCGATACCACGATAAATGGCTACGCGCAGTTTCATAACGAAACTCCTTCTGATCCGTGTTCAGAGTGTGGGGCACCCACACTGCACTTTTATTGACCAGACATAAATCCTCCGTGAGTACTCTATGTATAGTGGAATGAGGAATGTTAAGTTGAGTGGAGAGATCACTGACACTGACCCTACGTGACTGACGAAGTGCTTCCTTGATTTTGTCCCTTGCTTCTAATCTAGTCGATGATAATGATCGAGGTGCTCGCGGCTCATCTTCAGCTGTGGTTCTTCCTTGTTTGTACATTTCAAGCCATCGGTGTACGGTTCTTTTATTTAAGGCGTTACGACCAACACACTTTACCAGTAAGTTATGCGCAACTCCTCCAGGGTAGTTGAGGAAAGCACAAAACTTTAGAAATATACGTTGCTCCACTACATTAATAGATTTTTTAAATCTTCCATTTTAAATCAATGCACGTCTTGACAATACAACACACCAAATTAAACTAACATGATTGTACAAGACAACAGATGTATTAACTATTGCATACCATTGCGCAATACATAAATATTTGAAATAAAAAATATGACACTGGAAGTGGGATGACCTAATATATGACTTTACAGTAGGTGCCTAAAAATTAAAAGGAAGAAAATGATCAGAAAATGACTAAAATGAAATAAAAAAAATAGTTAACTTAGCAGCTCTTTGTGTATCTGTAGGTAGTTGAATGCGTATATGAATCCGTAAGTGCGCCTGTTGTTAAAGAGGCTTTGTGTTTGTGTGTGTGTATGTTTTTGAGTGTGTGAAAGAGTATGTCTTCTTTGAAGTGCTGATGTGTTCGACGCGCAGTTGAAAATCTTTGACAGATTGTAGTAGCTTGATGTGCTGGCATCTGTACATAATATACGAGTAGTGTAAGTTGATTAAGATTATGTTTGTAAATATGTGAGCACCATGTATCTATCACATAATTAATTTATACGTCATGGTTTCATTAATCCATTTTAATTCTTTTACCTATTGTGGTATAGTAATTTTATTTCATGGGCATTGTTTTCACATATTATTATAGAATTAATGTATGCAAAATATTGTAAAACATTTTAAAGTAGAGTAACGGCGGAGTTTCTAGTCCATTCTTCTCCATACGAAAACTACCTTTTGGAAGGGGCGACTAGAATCAATTCTATTTTATTCAAATTTTTGACGATCGAAATTGCTATTTATGTACCTATTTGAGATAAATATTTTATTTTGACTTTGAAGATAATTTATAAAGTATAAAAAAACAAAACCGCTGCCCTTCATAACTCAAGTAGCGGATGTTGGAGAAAAACCGCCAGGCTGAAGTGGGAGTGGGCCGGATATTACGCGTGAATGCACCCGGAGAGATGGCCAAAGATGGCCACTCACTGGACGCCTCAGGGAGGACATCGCCGTCGAGGTAGATGGCGAAGATAGTGTAACGATCTGATAAGGTTTGCAGGGACAACATTGATCGTGTGTCGTTGCGTGAACACACAAGACAGGGAAGTTTGGAAGGAAAATGGGGCCCCTCCCCTTCCCGAAAAAGGGGAGGGGATACGCAATCGACACAACAATATGGCTTTACAGAATAATATTTATTCGAATCAGCAAAACAACTCCTTGAGTTAGAATTGGCCTCAATGTCATGATTTCATGAAATTGTTATTCAGCAGGGTTTTATGACTTAGAGATTTTAATAATTATAATTCAATAAATAAATATTTGTTCCGGCCGCGTCATATTTAGACCAACATACAACCTGGTGCTGACCTGAAAATAGCAACTGCGTCTGGGCAGCCCGCCAAATTCAAATTTTCCTACGATTTAGTATTAGGTTGATTAACCCGGCGGCACTCGCTACTGGGTAAAAAATACCACAGAGTACAACTACACTAGCACTGTCGATTTATAATTTTTGATCTCAATTTTACGTGATACCTAAGAAAAAAATTTTTTTCTAAGACTATGAAGAATTTTTGTTTAATTTTGCGTTCTTTTTTAAGATAAGCTATAATTTGAAATAAATAATAATTCAAACTTTCAATTTTCTTTTATTTATTAGACATTAGTATTGATAAACTAAATACGCCATTAAAGTCTGTAAAGCTAACTTATTTTCCAAGATAATGTCATTTAAATCATGTGGTATTTTTTACCCGGTAGCGAGTATTCGTGCATGTAAACACCTAGCGAGTACCGCCGGGTTAAAATAATATATACGACCGTAATAAGTATGGATTTACAGAATTATAATCATTAAAACCATCAATACAACTCATACGACCCTATTACATAACAAGGTCTATCTTTAGACATTCAGTCATTTTTTAACTTAAGAACTATAATCCGATAAAGATAAAGTTTATATTATTAATATAACAAAAAGTGACGTTAAACCCGAGTCTAAGTTGGTTAGCTAGGTCTAAAGTCAGAACTCGTTTTGTAATAAGACGGCCTAAGTTCAAATTACCCTATTCAATGACTATTTCATAATATCATGATATTTAAGACCAATTCTAACTTAGAGAGATTGATTGACGCTTATAATTCTGTAAATTAACCCATTGCCTCATATTGTTCGAAAAAATTGTCTGCTCAGCAACGTTAATAAAGCAATGAATGTTGTTGAGCTGTCAAAATGAAATCCATTGCTACTGATAGTGTGTTACGCAATTACCTCGCTGGCACTGATATGCCAATTGCAAAAAAAGTAAGAACATTTGAATTTCGCGGGCTTTCTTAGCACATCCCTTAATACAGTCATTGTTACCATCAGTCATCATTATTGTTGTCATCATCATCTGCCTGCCTTTTCCCAACTATATATATTTCTATATATATATATATATCTGTTCAACATACTCGTAGGCATAGTTTACAAACCACTGTAAAAGAAGAAATGATTTATAGAAATGGTGTTTACAATACTTACATTTAAAAGCACACTCTTACAGCATGTGTTATACACAAGTAAGCGCCATTGCAGAGTAACCAATATCATTAATAAAAAACCAAATAGTGTATCCGATTACCCGAAAGTTAACGTGTGTACACAGCTTTATGAAGCGGCTCGTAGCACCGCTACGACGCTACAGGTCGCCTCTCCAGTCAGCCACGAGCTACGGCGTAGAGCGCTCGTAAATCTCGTAGCACCGTCCCAAACATACCCTAAGTTTGTGTTGGCGGTCTTTTTATGAACATTAAAATATTCAGTTTTTTTCTTTATGAAAGCTAAATTTTATGTGATTTATCTTTGAAAGTAATCAGTGTTTTGATTCCAGTTTAATTTATTGTCGTTCAATATAAAACTTGAAGGTAAGGAAAGTTATAAAGTTTGCTGTTTCTTTCGATAATTATATGTTTTGTGGAACGTAGTTTAAATTATTTATTTTTGAATGAAGTTGGGTAAACTCCTCATGTTCTCGTAGGCAATTTTTGAAGCTGTTTTACTTAGATGTCATTGTACCCTCGGTATTTTTTTTTTTTCATAAAATCTTACCTTAAATAGGATACTACTTACTCAAGTTTATGGTTAAAACTAACAACATATAAAGCTATGTTTGTATAATAACTTTGTACCTTTCGTACTTTGATATTCATTGAAACACCCACTAAGTATTTGGACACTTCCCTGTCCACTGAATAATACACTGTATGCTAACTTCATGCTTTGATGAAAACGTCTTGTTTGGAAATAGAGGAATGTCTCACAATACCGTTGGTTTTTGTTTAGGAACTAGGGTTCCATAGAAACAAGGAAGGATCCATTGTTACTATTAAATAGACCTTAGAAACTCATGTGTCAATCACGATTTGGTGGCACGCTCAACTGCGAGACAGCACTTATACTTCGAAAACGACCCTTGCTTCTTCGAAATACAGGTTTGAACCCGCAACTTTGTATTCGAGAGGTGTTTCGCTTAACCTCCAGACCATCATAACTTATTGAAGTACTAATACTACCTAATTCATGCTTCGAAACTCTCTGTCTCACTCACTTTGAGAGTGAAACTTCTGGTTCACAGAGTTACCTATCATCTGGCCAGATTTGTCCGGCACGTTAGTCTCCGGACTTTGCTAGGCCTCGTCATTTCTCCTGATTTTTTTTTTACATGACCCCGATTTTTTTTTATAAAAAAGTAAAGCACTTACATACTTGACAAAAAAAAAGCCTGCGTTTTTTAGAAATGTCCAGCTTTTGGACATGAATTTTGTATAATAGTAATCCTAGGTGCATAATAAGTACTCGCAACCCGTGCGCGGTATGAAAGTTGACGAAGGACAAAAATGCAGTGCATGGTCATCATGCACTGCCATTATCATCGTAAATGCAATAAATAATATACATTAATTGTAGATCATGTTCTCAAAGTAACACATGAAGTTTTGCACATTTTATTGCTATTCTTCGGTCAGCCTTTACTAAGTGGTAAAGTGGGACTACCTCGACGGAACGCCAACAGGGTGCATGTAGACGTGTGTCGCAAACTATGTTCCACCTCCTGTCTGTAAAAACAGGCAGTGAAAGTGATCTCTGCGCTGCCACCGACGACGTATAATTATGTTATTTATTTATCTACTTACATATACCATTACAGAATAACCCAATGAATGCGTCTATCCTAACTTAATCGACACTAAAATAGAGGAATGTGTCAAAATACAATACCGTTGGCTTTTTCAGCTAAAATTTATAAATACCTTTTTGTACTTATGTTCACAAATAAAGATTGATTTGATTTGATTTGATTTGTTTAGGAACTAGGGGTCCATAGAAACAAGGAAGGATCCATTGTTACTATTAAATAGACCATAAAAACTCATATGTGAACAATAACTAATCATAAACAACGCATTGCTTGTAAATTCGCATTTGTATCTTTCTTGTCGACCTTTTTAAACTGACTGTACGTACAAACCAAGGTTTTGCTGTCATTTGTACTTTAAAATACTTTGGTAGGTATTTTAAAAAAGTACAGACGCTAGCACATTAAGCTACCCGAAACCTACAAATGTTTCCAATCAACTTTGAACCTTATGCTCTAGCGATAAACTTGAAAATCTATTTAAAAAAATTAACAGATCGTAGTAGCTTGATGTGCTGGTGTCTGTAACATCACATAATGCAGGCGACTACCAAAATCACCTTATTTTATTTATTTATTTAAGTCAGACACAGTGATCCATTATTTATGTAAGTATAAGTACTTAAAAAATATGTCCGTAGGTAATCAAAGATTAAAATACATGCCAAAATAATACTATTATAATTAAGTTCAATAACTGAAGTATATGAAATCAAACTGTAAAATAAATTCATAAGTTAAATCGCAATCATCTTTAAATTCTTTAAAATCATTTACATCTGGAAATTCATTAAAATGAATATCATTCAAGAATGATATTCATTTTATGATGTTCATTACAATTACTACGGCTACTGAACCCCGAAAACGATAAATTCAATTGGATGGTTTTCGGAATCGAACTAAAATAAATCGAATCGAATTATAAAATATATCGAACTAAAATAAATCGAATCGAATTATAAAATATATCGAACTAAAATAAATCGAATCGAATTATAAAATATATTAATTAATGAATTATAATGAATGTGTCAAAGATTTATTTTTTAGACAAAAACTCTTATCGATTTATCCTATCCTAGTAGACGCTAATGGAGACGGCTTAACTTATCGCCATAAAGATAAATTACAAAGTGACGGTTCAAACGTCGCCTCAATCTCGTCTATTCTGATTTCATCCATAAAGATTAACATCAAATCTGGGATTAAGTCAACTTGGATCTTTGAGCGATTGACACCGACAGGTTAAATATTAATTTTCCTAAAGATACGTAGGTTACTTATAATAGTTTGAAGACTGTGGTCGTTATGATAGGGCAAAACTCGCAGGCTATTTGAAACATGAAGTTAGAACTTAATTTTCTTTGTTATAAACTGGCTGATCCGTATTATTTGCCAAGATTTATCCCGAAACCATTATTGTGTTAGATATATATATGTGGGATTAGCTCAATTTTTCTTAAATTAAACTGCTGATTTCTTCTTAATTCTTGTATTTTATTTTCCGTCTTTTTTCTAACGTCTTTCATCCAATTCTCTTCCACACCTTCCTTTGTTTTACTGCTACATCTGACTTATTAAACATTCATTCACTATCTCTTTCACTCCTTGACTATTTCATACATTCATCTCTGTCACTTGTTTATGCTTCACATCTGTCATTCATCTTTACATCTAAATTCACTATCCTGTCATAACGTTCCATTCCTACAACTCGGCCATTCTGATATCTGACTGTCCTCAGTCAGATCTAAACTTCTTACATAAAATACTCGTATTAACTTAAAATAAACAATTCATATACTCTTCAAAACATACTTTACATTATTTGGGTAGCTAACAACACTTAAAACTGAATAACTTAAACAAAACAACTTAACACACAAGTACAATGTGTAAGTACCAACCTACTTCAGGTTTTACACAACATAACCTGGCTTATACCATCATTGTGAAATATTAGGTCAAGAACAAACCCTAAAGGTGTCCCCTAACCTAACAGACAAAAACTAACAAGACCTACACACCTAGCTCGACAGTATTTCCAAACACTGGCCATGGCTTCATATTATCTGCAGATGAAGAAGTCACTCGAGAACCATCTGCCATGTGATCCATCTTCTCCACATCATACCGATCATTTCTTTTCACTTTAGTGACTCGGTAAGGTCCTAGATACTTGGGCTTGAGCTTCAATCCAGTACCAAACTGGGTGCGTTTGATGGCTACAACATCTCCCACAATATATTTTCGACTTTCTTTTCTTCTTCTATTATATGTCTTACAATTTTCATCTTGAACTTTTCTTATTTGTTCTTTTGCCTTCATCTTTAAATCTTCTCTATTCTGCAAGAAATTACTCCGCTCTTGCTGAAGCAAATCATGAATTTCAATATCTTCTTTAGTTTTCATCTTTGTACCCAACATGAATTCAAAGGGAGTGGTGTCAATGCTTCTTTGGTAGGTGCTATTCAGTGCTTTTTGTACCCGGCTAACATGCTTGTACCATTGAGATGGCTCTTCAATACTTAGCTTTGCTAAAATGGCTATAATTATTCTGTGAATGCGCTCTACTTGACCGTTCCCTCTGGGCACACCTGTTGTTATAGTTATATGTTGAATATTCTCCATCTCACAATACTCCTTAAAGTCATTGCTGGTAAATGCACTACCACGATCTGAAATCAACTGTATAGGATTTCCAAAGGTTTGCTGATGAATCTTTAACTTGTCTATAGTCTCCTTACTGGTAGTAGTGTACAGGATGTAACCCACTTGCATGGTCTCTCTGGAGTAAGATAGCACTGTATGCTATTGCAGAGGCATCAGTATGCAATTCAGTCAATAACTGAGGATCATAAATCCATAACACTGGGCTACTAGCTAAAGCATTCTTCAACATGGTAAATGCGCTTCTATGAACATCTTCAAACACAAAGCTGACATCCTTCTTTAATAAATCAGTTAATGGTTTAGCTATCAATACAAAATCTTTAATATACTTCCTAAAATAAGACGTTAATCCCACGAAACTATGAAGTTGCTTATAGTCTTGGGTTCAGGGTATCTGGTTACTGCATCTGTTTTGTCCTGAGAGGGTTGGTTCAGGGTATCTGGTTACTGCATCTGTTTTGTCCTGAGAGGGTTGAACTTTTCCATCTTCTATAATGTGTCCTAGGTACTCTATTCTTCGACACAGTAACTGCGCCTTTTTCCAATTCATTTGCAGGCCATATTGTGATGCAACACCTAACACTTCTTTTAACCGCTGCAATGCCTGACCTTCATCACTAGCAGGTATCAATAAATCATCTATGAATATGACCAATATTCCTTTTGCTATAAGTTCCTGAAACACCATAGTTACAAATCTCATAAAATACTTTAGGCACACCGACAAACCAAACGGAGCCCTCAAAAACTCATACTGCCCATTGTGTGTAACAAAGGCAGTGTATTTTATGCTTTCTTTACTAACTCTCAAATGAAAGAAACCACTTTTTAAATCTAACACACTAAAAACACGAGCACCCTTGAGTTTATCAATCAAATCGTCAATAATAGGCAGAGGAAATTCATCTTTAACCATATTTTTGTTTATAGGTCTATAGTCTACACATACTCTAGTACTACCATCTTTTTTCTTTACCAATACCAAGGGAGAGGAATATTCTGAAAAACTTACACGAATAATCCCATCGTTAAGCCAATCTGATACTTGCTTTTCAACAATCTGTTGTTCCGCTAAAGATATACGTCTTGGTCGCTGAGTCACTGGTATGTCATCCTTGAGCACAATGCGCAATTCTATTGGTGCCTCCTTTACCTGTACTGGTTTATAATTCTTCACACAGTCAATAACTTCCTTTTGCACCTGCTTGTCTTGAATATTACCTAAAACAAACTCATCCTGACTAACCACACACGCAAGCCTTGATAACCAACTGTTTATGTTTGGGGCAATCAGTATTGACCCTTTCGACATAATTGTAAAAACATCCTTAAGGAATTCTTGACCCAATATCACACTACATGGCATAGCATGCCTAGGAACCACATGAAATGCAATATCGTTATATTCGTGTCCATCTAACAATACGCAAGCAGTAAACTTTTGCGTCGACACTACACTGCCGCCTAATCCCACCAGTTTTGTTGCAGTATTTACAGATTTAGGAGCTCCAAGATGAACATACAGTTCGGTACACACTAAATTTATCTCACTACCAGAGTCAATTAACGCGTTTACTTCGCACTTATTCACTAAAATCGTTTTGCAGGCATTTTCAAATCTAATCTGTACCGGCGTTTTCTCTTCGACGTAAACATCAGTGAAGTTGGCGTCAGTTCCCACTGGCATCGCCATCTTGTCGCCGTTACTAATGTTGGTACTCCTGTCAATGTCATCGGTTTGTCCAACCGCAGCCTCGCGAATGTTCGGAGTGAAGTCGGTCACATACATCGTTCGTCTATCTTTATGAAAGTTCGGTTTTCCGCCTCGCTGTTCCCGTTCTCGGTCATGGGTCTTTTCATTCACAGACCGAATGCATTGCGTAGAAATATGCCCAAACTCGTTGCATTTAAAACACTTCAGACCTTTTACTTTATCTGGACATTGGGACGATTGATGACCTTTCCCACCACAGCTGTAACACCTCTTGATTCTCCCGTTATCTTCATGATTTTCAGGCTTCTTGTTTCGACTATGACCACTGTTATCCGTCCTCATCTTCTCTTTAATCATTTCATAAATCTTAAGCTTATCTTTTAATTCCGAGTACGTCGTAACTCCGTACAACATCATTTTGTTAATTTCCGTGTCAATTATGCCGTCTATAATATATTTGATAGCGACATAATCGGGCATCTTACCACGTTTTCCCATCTCCTTCATCACTAGAATATAATCTAGACACGTTTCGTCCTTCTTTTTCGTTCTGGCAGCCATCATCTCGTGGATGGTCTTACTATCCACCGAATCTGGAAACTCTTTAATTAAGCCTGCTTTTAAATTCTCCCAGCTTTTAAAGGGTTTTTCCGATCTGAGCCACAGCGCAGCAGTTCCGACCAAAGCCCTTCTGGCTACGATCAGAGTTTGTAGGGGCGACCACTGAAAAATCTCAGCATTGTCGTCAATGTCTTGCGCCCATTTGGCTACACCAAACGTCTTGTCTTGCCCACTGAAATTTGGGACAAGGCTCTCATGGAAAATAGTAGCCTGATCACGGTAAATGCCTTGCCTCGCCGATGTGGATGCGTCATGTTCGTCTTCGTCGTGACCGGCTTGGCGGCGATATTTCCCTTGTCGCGGCGACCTTTCCATTTCGTCTTTTCTTGTCTTTTGTGAACTATTGTTACCGTCTTCTATCACGTTTTTTCTTTTTGCTTCTTCGGGTCCGAAAACTTGAAATATTGAGCTATCCCGGACGAGCCCTCAGAAAGTTGTGGGATTAGCTCAATTTTTCTTAAATTAAACTGCTGATTTCTTCTTAATTCTTGTATTTTATTTTCCGTCTTTTTTCTAACGTCTTTCATCCAATTCTCTTCCACACCTTCCTTTGTTTTACTGCTACATCTGACTTATTAAACATTCATTCACTATCTCTTTCACTCCTTGACTATTTCATACATTCATCTCTGTCACTTGTTTATGCTTCACATCTGTCATTCATCTTTACATCTAAATTCACTATCCTGTCATAACGTTCCATTCCTACATATATAAGTACATACTTTATTATACATTGTAAGGTAGTAAATCAGGAATATACGGCTTTGAAAGTGTGACAGACGGACAGACAATTCGGACATTGTAATAGGGTCCCGCTCCCTTGGGCTACTGAACCCCGAAAACGACAGCTGAAATTGGGTTATTTTCAGAATCGAATTACTAAACTGATAGTATTTTGGAACCGCGATTTTCACTCACCAGCGTCACTATAACGTATTTATTTATTTATATACTTTACTAGCTTTTGCCCGCGACTGCGTCGTCCGCGTGTTTCGTCCCACCCCGTCGTATCGCATCGCCCGCTTACGCTGTTACTACGTTTTCGCTTAGCTTTCTTTATTTATGTATTTCTTTGTGTAATGCAGTTTCAGAGATTGGCGCCTTCAAACAAACAAACTCTTCAGTTTTATTATTAGTATCGACTGTAGACTAGAAAAATATACAGCAAAAAATTAATTTAACACTGCAAAACAAGCAACGGGTGGCATAATAAAAAGAAAAGAAATACAAATGATTGAATTTTTAAGTTTATCGACTTGATAACTCAACTTCCCTGCATTATATTTGCAATACACCTACGGATATTGTATCATAACGGAAACGAATCCAGAGACAATCTCTCGCAGATTATTTCCGATATAAACGGCTGCACGTGTCTCTGCAAGAGCACTTCGGGACAGAGCTTCTATTGCCAACATAAAAGAGCTAAGAATGCTTTTCTTTATTTTACTGTTTAACAACAAAGCGCACTATTATCATGAAAGTATCCGAGAAAATAGTTTGACTGATTGCAGGACTTGTTAATTATGTAAATGTAAATTAATCATGCATATAGTTATGAGCATACACTTATGTTTACTTCCCATGTAATATGAGGCGACCCTACTGCCATCAACCGGGCAAAATTCTAGATTACGCGCTGCTACTGAGAAAATAAAATTAAAAAAAACCCAATAAATTAGTTTAATAATTAATAGTTACAATTAATAAAATAATTGATCAAATATTATAACACATATTTGTACGCCGTAAAGGTAAAACATGACTGTGATCGTATCTGCAATGTACTAAAACATCTTGCATGCTTTGTGTGTGCATACTCATGGTTCTGACAAATAAATGAACTCTGTACTTTGAACTCTGAATAAGACTTTGCCCGACCCGGCAATCGAACCCAGGACCTCATGCCCATTAGTAGCGCTTGCAAGCAATGTACCTACGAGGCTTTCTAATGATATACCTCAGTAACAGGTACACATGAAATAGTATCTAAAGTAGACTGTGTTTATTTCCTCAATTCTAAACCAGTCAACCAATTAAGATTTTAGTCAGCAGGCTTGATTGAAGTCTTGCTAAATTCTGTCATTATTATATTTCATTTAGATGTTCAAAAATATCTGTTGTTTACGATTTTACTCACATATTTATTTCGGGTTCGCTCAACCGTAAACAGTTTGACTCGCCACTTCCCCGCGTTATGAGCTCATGACTGAGAGCTCAAGATAAAAATATTTACAAATTAAGTTGACGAGAAAAACTGGTTTGCGCCCACAAGATCGTTTTTTTTTCGGTTAGAAACCTCTCTAAAAACACCTCGGTGGTCACCATCTACACAATATAGGTATAGGTGGCTCACGACCTGTTGCGTGACAAGTTCCAAAACCCTTCCTTTGCAAATTTGCAAAGCATATAAGTAGGTCATATTATTATATTCCTGGAATGGATTTTCAGAACGAAGTCCGATTCTACATATTTCTCTTACAGCATTGGCCGAAACCCTTCCTTTACAACGCATGTTGGAGCACATTACTGGGAAAGAAAGCGGTGGTGGCCTAATTGTATCAGCCGCGTCTTAAGTCGTAGGTCGCAATTTCGAACCCAGACAGGCGCTTTGCTTTGAGTAATTTTTTTCGTCACCATTGCTCTCAAAACGGTGAAGGAAAACATCCTGAGGAAGCCGACATGACAAAGAACCAAAAATTTGAAGACAATTGAAATCCACCACTGGGCCCGCGTTGTGGATTACGGCCTATTCTCTCTCACCGAGCGGCCTGTGTCTCAGCAGTGGGAACGATATAGGCTGTTTATGCTACTCGGAAAGGTGTTCAGAACTATGTCCATTTCTGAAAAAATTCCCTGCAACATTGGCTGGCCATTGTAGAAACCCTCTCGTACCATTGCGTCCCACTCACCCACCAAATATTAATAATATAGTCAACAGTCTATTTACTGACAGGAAATTACATTAATGATGCACAATGTGCGCGGCGTTCCGTTATGAACTATGCAGAAGAATAAAACAATGCGTGGTGTACTATGTACTGTACAGACGCCAGCACATCAAAATACTACAATCTGTCAAATTTCTTTAATAAAATGCCAACTTTATGGCTAAAGCATTTTTTTTTAAAGATTTGACAGTTTCCGCTAGCTTGATGTGCTGGCATCTGTACATACATAATGTGCTATCGATTTATTGAACAACTTTATCACGAGATGAGGCTGCATTTTGTATTGCTATCATCATTACATTATCAAACTATGCTTATCAAATTAAGTAATTCGTGAATTGATGTATGTGTTTGCATTGTTCTCACATATAGAAGCAACTAAAATAATGTACTCAGATTTTGTAAATCTTGATTTAAAGAGTGTCCTTGGCGTGTCTTGCGCGTTCTTCTCCATAGAGATCTATAATTATGTTTTAGAATGGGAAACAAGCTTCAACTTTCTCACCAACAGACCGACTCTTTGACAGTTGAAAACTGTCTGTAAATGGTTTAATAAAAATAAATGCGCAAAGATAAATGTTGAGTTTGGATTTGATGTAATTAATACATAGTTCAAAAGCATGACGCTTCAGCTGTTAGTCTTCTTGGTGTTATATGTATATACTATTAATCTTCCCGCAGAAATACAAGGATAATTTCTATACTCTCTCTGAAATCTCTCTCTCTCTACCTGCCAAGCATGCTTCCATCATCTCAGCCGAAAGACGTCCACGGTCGGACACACAAGACACACAGGCAAGCATCGCCACTTCGACCAGTTCTGTGCTCCTCGCATGCTTCATTATGCTAGATTTTATGTCATTACAAAATCTTGAAGCGATTCATCTTATGTAAATTGCTAACGTGAACAATCGAATGTCGTGTGAGACCGAAATTGAATTACCCATACATTAACACACATAAATGCAACGTGCCCAATTTGAACAGGTTGCTACAAATTGACTTGGTAAATTAATTACCTACATAGGGCCTTTAGTGGACTAAAATAGGTTTCGAGTTTAGCAAATTAGCTTCTGATTTTATACAGATTCACCTGTAGACGACCTTATTTATTCGGACGCACAAGTCAATGAAAGAGTTAATCAAATGTAAATAAAATATAGATGATTTTGGATTTATTTGACGTTCACAAAAAGAGTGCTAATAATAAAGCTGAAGAGTTTGTTTGAACACGCTAATCTCTGGAAGTACTGGTTGGATTTTAAAAAATATTTCTTATTCAACATTTTTTTTTTCTCTTTTATTTTATATTTGGATTCGATAGCTTAATTCTTAAGGAAGGCTGTAGGCTATTTAATTTCACGATTGAACTCTCGTAGAAGCCGAGAAAATAGAAAAATCCAGTCAAGTGCGGGTCAGACTCGCTTTACTTGTGCGACATGAAATTTGGCAAGAAACAATGTCATCATTGTTTCTTGCCAAATTTCATGATTCTAGGTCAACGGGACGTACCCTATAAGTGTTGATCCCCTTGCGAGTATCAAAAATGCGGCATAAATGGAACATAAACACCCGCATCTTTTGATTGCGTTAACTTAGAAGTTTGATTTTTTCACTGCTTCAAGGGATTGCAGCCCTGAGTATTTGTTGTTAATTTCAACTTGATAACTCCACGCGTTCCTGAGAAAAAAAGTCTTGACAGACTGGCTGGCAGACGGACTGGCAGACGGACAACGAAGTGATCTTATAAGGGTTCCGTTTTTCCTTTTGAGGTACGGAACCCTAAAAAAGTTCGAAAGAATGTGAAAATGAACTAATAGCGCGGGTAATACGATGCAATGCGATGAATTTTAATTTGAAGCTTGTATAATAATATTACGAGTAGAATGTTCAATAACATTTTTATGTATTTTTTTATTTTTATTTACACGTTTCCATCACACTATGTAGAAATCTTATAATATTTTTAGGATCGAATTTCTCTAATAGATATTCACCTTTATCGCTTAAGCATAAGGTTCAAAGTTGATTAGGAAAATTTGTCAGTTTCGGGTAGCTTGATGTGCTGGCGTCTGTGCATGCCTTTGCTTAGTAACTAAACATCCATAGACTGTAGACAATAATGATATACACCTAGATTAACACACACAAATGCAACGTCCCCAATATGAACCGATTGCTACAAATTGACTTAATAAATTAATTACTTATCTTATCTTACTATCCGTACTAAACATACATACACATAGTTAAAATGTAGCAGGAGCTTGTGTCTAAGTAATAACAGCCGCACGGGTCGATCGATCAGGTTAAGCTACGCTTGCCGCGGTTGGTCCGTGGATGGATGACCATCTTTACACACCAAGACGTGTCTCGGAAAGCACGTCCTGGCTGTCGTTCTTGGATCTTTGACAGTCGTTACGGGTCGTCGAAAGCCCGAAAGTCTGACCACCAGTCTTACCAACGTAACTGGGTTTTGGAGGTCAGATAGGCAGTCGCTTCATGTAAAATACTGGTCAGCTGCATCCGATTAGACTGAAAGCCCACTCCAACATAGTTAGGAAAATGCAGATGATGGCCTAGCTATAATGTTATACACCCTAATTCCTTTGTTATTTGTCTAAGCTCATTCCGACATAACATCGTATTTGATAAACAAGTACATTCCAGTAAGGAGCTTAACTTTACCATACTGTGTTCATATATCTTCCCTCGCGGTATGCGGGCGACTTTTCAGCTCGACAAGTTTCATTTTTCAGGTTTAAATATCAAAGGGAGGCTTGTGAGAGTATGACGAACTGTGTGGACAAGAAGATGACTTAGCATGGCTTCTGTGGGGCGATTTGTGTTAAAAATTATGCGGAATAGTAATGAATAAATTTAGGGTACATGATGTGTAAAACATTTAGAGGGACTTGTGGCTAAGTAATAACAGCTGCACGGGTCGATCGACCAGGTTAAGCTACGCTTTCCGTGGTTGGTCCGTGGATGGGTGATCTTCACAAACCAAGACCCCTCCGTGCCTCGGAAAGGACGTTAAGCCGTTGGTCCCGGCTGTCATTCGTGGATCTTTGACAGTCGTACGGTTCATCAGTAGCCCGAAAGTCTGACAACCAGTCTTACCAAGGGGTATCGTATTACCCAGTAACTGGGCTGTGGAGGTCAGATAGGTAGTCGCTCCATGTAAAATACTGGTATTTAGCTGCATCTGGTCAGACTGTAAGCTGACCACAACATAGTTGGGAAAAGGCTCGGCAGATGATGATGTGTAAAACATTTCAATTATTATTGAAGTGTTTGTATTTTGGCATGCTGATAGTCTTCCGGGCCGTATTTCGGCCATACCTAGCGACCAATCGCAACAGAAACTAGCCTTCGGAGCGGGAGATGTTATAGTGCCCACGTGTGCGCGCAGACACAGCTAAACTCTCTCTATTCTCACTCTCATAGTTCGAAAGCATGCATGCTGAAATAGCAAAACTTGTCTAGGAAAAAAAACCGACTTTCAAAAACAAACACTACAAAATGAAAAATAACTTTAGTTTCGGAAGTCGGTGTCGTTGCGTTCGCATTTTCGTAGTTTTGGTACCGACCTCCGAAATTAAAGATATTTTTCACTTTATAGTGTCTTTCGTAAAACACTATTCGCTGAGACAGGAAGTCATTATAACATCATCAATATAAACTAAGTGGCAAAAATATGTATTATTGAAGCTAACTCAAAAACTGCCTAGTCATTGTTAATAACAAACATACAGAAAAAAATACAGTCTAATTGAGAACCTCTTTCTTTTTGGAGTCGGTTAATTATGTAAAGATACGGCACTTATAGCCACAACGCATCGCATGACAATTCCACTAAGCCACGATTGAAAAGTCCATAGGAAAGCAAACGACGCAATTTCGTTTACTTGATTTTTTATCAGTAATTTTTGTTTCAAAACCCAACTAAAGACCCGATTTTGATGAAATTTCTATGGGACCGATCTGAAAGAATATCCTATCAAATAAAAAAGAATTTTGCAAATTCTGCTTATACACAACGGAGTTCTGAGATAACAAACATAAAAAAATAATAATAATATTCAACATAATTGATAACCTCCTCTTTTTTTGAAGTCGGTCAAAAATATGAGAAACTATTTATATTTAAGACCTTGTAATTTTTTTAAAATAAAAATATTCTATTCTATATAGTTAGAAATTCTTGCTACATTATCTACTTACACATTTTGTTGAATAATGTGAATTTATTTCTCAGAAGTGTTTCATTATTTATTTCTAAACGAGAACCTTATTATGTCGTCAATTCGTAGAAGAAATTTTATTAGCTCTGCCTACTACGAAAATGTTTGACAATATGTTCAGTGAAATACTCGTAATATGCTTTGGTGAGTACTTTAATATATAAATGGTATCTATGTATGGTCTATCTATTCATACACGAAATCTCTTAAGGAGTCACTGTACTCATCATAACGACAACTTTTACTACGGGACCAAACCTGAAATCGCGGGAAAAAAAAACAACTATTCCCTACATTTATGTTCGCATAACTCGTCAAAATGTAGGTAACAGCTGATTTTTTCTTGCTATATCAGGTTTGGTTCCATAGTATAAGTCGTTCGTAATGTAATGATGAATACAATGACCCCTTAAGAGATTTCGTGTATGAATAGGTAGACCTTATATATAACTACCTACTTTTATTTTGTTCTATTTTCAATAGATGATTCCATTTTAAAACTTTCACCGATAGCGACTTCGAAGTAGCTTAACAAATTTATCCAACAACTTACAGCTGAGTTGTGTCCACTGCACAGAGCTCTAACAAATAAATAACTAAACAAGTTTGAAACAGATACTTCAGATCACTTTTTAGGATTACTTACTACATATATTCATTGATCTGCCTAGCCTTTTCCCAACTATGTCGGGGTCGGCTTCCAGTCTAATCGGATGCAGCGGAACACCAGTATTTTACATGGAGCGACTGCCTATCTGACCTCCACAACCCAGTTACTGGGTAACACGACACTCCATTACAACCATGCATCATTATCATCATCCACAGCCCGACTTCACCCACTGCGGGGCATAGGCCTCTCTTTCCATGTGCCAATCCCCACTCCCCTGTGCCAGCCTCATCCAGGTTCTACCCGCGATGGTAACGATGCCGTCTGTTACATTTCAAGACATTAATTAACCAGCAGTGAGGAGTAAAACTGGTGCCATCAACTATTAGTCACAAGAGCTGGCCATTATGTTACAAATTAACCAATTTCTTGTTACTTCCACGTGAAGTAATCTCAAGATAGTAATAGATAAGTAGATGGAAGATATATTGCCCCAGAGCCGACGGCAAATTGAATTAATGTCTCTACATTGCCCAAATTGTACCACAGTTTTACTTTTATCGTAAAGCAACATCATCTTAGCTGGGGTGCTAGAGGAGAT
This sequence comes from Eremobia ochroleuca, assembly GCA_949629135.1. Classification (NCBI taxonomy): domain Eukaryota; kingdom Metazoa; phylum Arthropoda; class Insecta; order Lepidoptera; family Noctuidae; genus Eremobia; species Eremobia ochroleuca. The sequence goes on from OX451397.1 coordinate 3,130,959, forward strand.
AGTCAGTGATTTACTCGTATGCAATTTAAAAACAATATTGTCATAGTATTTATGTAAATTATAAAGGGATTTGAAGATTTTTATATGGAGCCTGGTGGCGTACCTAAAGTGTGAGTGGCTCCTCATGAAACCTATATAAATCGAAAGCTGACATCAATGCAAACAGAAAACATAATAGGACCAAACCCCGTTACGCGTTTTTTTTTATTTATTATATAAGTTACGTTCAAGAAATTTCTCTTTAATTTATTTATTTGGGATCTCCAACAAAAGATATACACTATAATTAACATGAAACATAAATAATGGGCTGACCACCAATCTTGAAGAGTTGATTGGTAATTACGGCAATAGTCCCATTTCGACCACCATTAGCCCTGATAGCAATGTATAAGACGTCGGCCAATGTTTGCAGCAATAAATGCCTACTGGAGCAATTTATGAGTCGTGAGGGCATAACTCAAGGCAACTCAGGGAGCAATGAAAATACATCAAAAACTTTTGGAACCTAACTGGGATAAAATAAATAAATAAAAACTATGTTTGTTAGCCCGCACAGTTAACAAACATAGTTAAAAAAAAAAACAGTTAACAAAGCTAAACTAAAAAGTTCAGTTTAATTTGTTTACTTTAATTTAACTAATCTAATGAGGCCCATTGTGAGCGATGCGTTTGTAATATTCAGTACGTTTCTATTTTGACACCTTTATAACTTAGTTTCATCTTAACTAAGTATTATGTACTTGAAACATTCTACTAAATAATTTGAGCTCCGGTTTCTGGTTTCGTAACGAGGGAAAAAGACATAATATTACATTTTGGGACACCCAATGATCAAGAAGAAAACATATCATGCTTATTAGTATTGTACTTATATAACATAAGTACAGACGCCAGCACATCAAGTTAGTCTGAACTGTCAAATTTTCACAATCAACTATCAACCTAATTCTTTAGCGATAAAGTTGAAAATCTATTAAGGAAATTTGACTGACTGTAGTAGCTTGATATGCTGGCATCTGTACATCACGCCTATACTGCCCTGCTAAGCCGAAAAGCGCTAACTCAATCAGAGTAAGTTTTGAGAAAAACGACTTTTTGTGAATGGATTTTTCCCACCTTCAAACGGGGGTTAAAACTAATATTTTTAAAACTGTTAAAACTTATATAAACGTATTTTTGACCCTAGATATAACTGACATACCTAAATTATCCATAAATGGCACCATTATACCTATTTTGTGAGATACCGCTATTTTGATTAAAAAGAAAGGCTTCAAAAATTGAGATACTGCTTTTAGTCTTATTCTGCTCATAGAAAGTTCCATACAAAATGATTTTTTTTCATATTTGATGAAAATACCGAATAAATTTGTAATAAAACTTCATTTAATATTTTTTTTAACAACTTTATTAAATGTAGCAGCAAATTACATAAAAAAGCTAAAGCAATTTATTTGCTTTCTATGAAATAAAATTAATCAAAAGTTGGCAGTCCCCGCCAAAAAGACATTCTATTAGCAGGTATTAAACTAGAAAGAGATTATAAAATATAATTTTTTTTTTGTTTGAGATATTCCTGCTGGTACTGTTTTTTTAGTTGGGGATGGAAGTTTGTCTAATTTTATGAACTTTGTACCAATAATGCTAGCCGTAATGGGTTCATTATCGAAACCAGTTCTGTACCTAATGTCACAACTGCCTCTGTTAATTTCCACTTCAACAATGTCACTAATGTAAGGTCGTGGTGACAACCGGGAAAGTTTGTATTGGGTCGTATAGTCTTGCCACTCATAAAAATCATCTATTGTAATTTTTTTGATATTCACATTTTTTCCAGCACTGTTTACAGCTTCGCAAAAGTCATCAAAGCCATAAATTTTATTTTTCATTCGCTTCATCGCCAATTCTACTCTATGGTGAAAAGAGTCTGCAGACATAAATGTGTGTCCGGCTTCGAAGTATTTAACAATAATCTTTTCTGCATTGATCTGATCCGAATTTATATTATAAAATATATTATAAAAACTGGACGTTTTTTTCGTTTTTTATCTATGTTAGATTAAAAACGAAAAAAAAAAACGTCCAGTTTTTATTTTTAGCAGAACAATTATCCACCCAAAGTACAATATTTTTCATATCCCGATTGAACATTAAAAAATGATAATACCCTTGATATTAATACACAAAAGCTTATCTCTGCGTAATTAGAAATACTGTATTTAATAAAGTTTTCCTTATTTTTAACACACCATAAAACGAATTTGCTTCCTTCCGTAAACAAAACAAACTAAGAAATGATAGTTACTAATGTTTATCTTTATGTCACGACACGCTCTATCGTGAAATGTAAGTGAGTGTAATCCTTATTACTAAAGATATTAAAGTCGATTTTAATTACCTACTATACTTAGGTATAGCCGTATTTCAAACCTTAGCGAACTAATAATACCCACATTTACTTAGCGCAAAAGCGCTAACTCCGGAACTTTTTAGAAAGATGAACTTACCGCCTATTGGCTTAAAAATTTAATTAAGTTTTTATTAATATTTTTAAACGTTTCTAGCCTATGTCAATATAAGGCTATTTGGCTTCATAAAAACGACATGCCGTCAAATCTCTTAGTAATTTAAGGAAAAATTGAGATATAAAAAAACTTCTTAGTGGTTTATTTTAATGTTTTAAATTAGATATCGCTATTTGGCTTATACCATTAGATGCGAAATTATTCTAGCTATTGAATGGTATAAAAAAAACTAAAAGGGCGTATCTCAGAGATAGCGCCTTTCGGCTTAGCAGGGCAGTATAATCCACGAAAGGAAGCGGTGTACCTCTAGTACACCCACATTTCACTACTTATGTATTAAAGTCCCATGTAATAGGGGTTGGCGAGTCGATTGACATCAACCGGACACAAATCCAGGCTCTGGGCTGATGCTGAAAAATTCCTGACAGAAAAACCCAGTAACACTTTGCCCGACCTGGGAATAGAGCCCAGAACCTCAGGCTCAGCTGTAGCGCGTGCCACCGCTAGACCAATGAGGCAGTCATATTGTACTTGTGTGTAAAAAATAACTTCTATTGTATTGTTAACGAAGGCACAATTTATAGTATAACTGAAGCGTTCAAACGATGCAAGTTTCCTATATACCATTTTGTGTAGGATAGTTATTTATTTTGTATTTGATATGAGTTTATAAAGTACTAGCTTCCGCACGCGGCTTCGCCTGCGTGGTATGTCGATAAAAAGCAACCCATGTCCTTCCTCGGAATTCAAAATATCTCCATTCAAAATTTCATCAAAGCTGTTTTGGAGATTGGCCGGAACAAACAGATAGACAGACAGAGGGACATTTTTTTTTGAAATAGTAAAGTTTTTTGTTAAATTTATCACCGTACCTTTATACTTTCACTAGCAGCGCCCCGCGGTTTCACACGCATTAGTTTCGATTCCGTGAGAATATCGGTATAAAAAGTTTCTATATGTTAATCCTGGTTATAAACTATCTGTGTGCCAAATTTCATCAAAATTGGTCTAGCCGTTTGAGCGCGAAGAAGTAACAAACATACAAATACTCACACACTCTCACAAACTTTCGCCTTTATAATATTAGTGTGATATGCATTTAGTTAAAAGCTGCTATTTTAACATTACAAACAGACACTTACATTGTATTTATTTGTGTGTATAATATGTAAATATATTTGTATATGTAGATGTATAGATTAGTATAGATTAGTATGGATTAGATGTATAGATTTTTATAGAATTTTTATAGAATTTTTATAGAATCGACCGGCAGAACGCCGGTCGATTCTATAAAAATCTCACCGTGAAATCATAAGTGAAGTGAGTACTTAATAGTATTAATCCCTAGCGAATGACAGCTCACTCCACGCTCACTTTACCCAAGCTTTCACGGTGAGATGATTACAGAATCGCACGGCTGTAATCCGTAACGACATACATTCACAGTGTAGCGCACCTGTTTTGTTTTAGTTCCCTCACTAAGCCGAGCTTCAGCCGGCGACCAGCGAATACAACGTATAACTTTATAACTAATAAAAGCACATTAATAACGTACAATACTAGGATTAAAAGCTCCAGAAATAAAGTATGAAATATGACTGCGGATAAGCCGTAGTTTGATTGGGTTTATAAATTCACATTCATAGTATTGTTTATAAATTACACAAATCACTGACTATCTCCTCTAGCACCCAAGCTAAGATAATGTTGTTAATCTTTACGATAAAAGTAAAACTGTGCTACAATTTGTACAATGTAGAGACATTAATTCAATTTGCCGTCAGCTCTGGGGCAATATATCTTCCATCTACTTATCTATTACTATCTCGAGATTACTTCACGCGGAAGTAACAAGAAATTGGTTAATTTGTAACATGATGGCCAGCTCTTGTGACTAATAGTTGGTGGCACCGGTTTTCCTCTTCACTTCTTATCAATTAATGTATTGAAATGTTTGTAACAGACGGCATCGTTACCATCGCGGGTAGAACCTGGATGAGGCTGGCACAGGGGAGTGGGGATTGGCACATGGAAAGAGAGGCCTTTGCCCCGCAGTGGGTGAAGTCGGGCTGTGGGTGATGATGATGATGCATGTTTGTAATGGAGTGTCGTGTTACCCAGTAAGTGGGTTGTGGAGGTCAGATAGGCAGTCGCTTCATGTAAAATACTGGTATTCCGCTGCATACGGTTAGACTGGAAGCCGACCCCGACATAGTCGGAAAAAGGCTAGGCAGATCAATGAATGTATGTATGTAGTATGTAATCTTAAAAAGTGATCTGAAGTATCAGTTTCAAACTTGTTTAGTTATTTATTTGTTAGAGCTCTGTGCAGTGGACACAACTCAGCTGTAAGTTGTTGGGTAAAGGAAATTGTCCATTCTCGGCTTGGCGTGGACACGATTCTCGAAAAGAAACAAATTAATCAAAAATCATGTTTTGTTTTTAGACGCTTATTTATTCTAAACTTTTTGTATCAAGTTGCGCCCACGAATAGTGTATTTAAAAAGTACTGAAATTGTTTTATTCTTCGACATATTGACAGTACTCGACCTTCACAGTGTTGCCATTTGTAAAATAATTATTTATAAATCGATTCTAATTGTTATTTTTTTAGTTTTACTAAGTCCTCCTCATTCTTATAAGAGTCTAGAGTTTACAGTCAATTAAAGCTGTTATTTGTAATCACGTACATTCACTAAAACCTGTTTTATCCATATAATTCGAAAACAAAAGTATTGTAGTTGGTCATTAATTTCGATTTTTAATCTAATATAAATCGATTATTAAAAAAAAAAAGACTTGAAGTTACAACTGACATTGACATAATGTCAGTTGTCACTTCAAGTTACTTGTCATATCATTGACTTAGTTTCTTGGCATCGCGAATATTGTTTTGCTCGTTTTACTCCTATTAGTTTGCAAGTATTGTTTTGGCTTTGAAAATGGACACTGATACCGCATGCGTGTATATATTACACGAAAATAACAGTCAGGGATGAAATTCAATCAAACAATGTTGCTGCAATTGTATAGTGGGCTGAAGAACAGTGGGTTGCTGCGCTCATGTGATGACTATGATTTGGATTTCAAGCTGGGCAAGGTAACCAGATAATATATATCCACCTGTTTAGTTCCTAGACAACACATTACTAACGTATGAGTCAGGATAATAATAAAATGTATGAATAAAAATGTGTTTAAAAAAAATAAAACAAGTAAGCAAAACAAGTCTCACAAGCATCATGATACAATCTTATTACAATATTCTCTTCCCTACTGGAATTAGCTATTAGACCTGTATTATATTTATACTTATAGTGCCTGTTCACGCCGAGCCAAATTCCCATACTAAGTGGACAATGTCCTTTGTTAAGCTACTTCGAAGTCGCTATCGGTGAAAGTTTTAAAATGGAATCTTCTATTGAAAATAGAGCAAAATAAAAGTAGGTAGCTATATATAAGGTCTATCTATTCATACGAGTACACGAAATCTCTTAAGGGGTCATCGTATTCATCATTACTTTATGAACAACTTTTACTATGGGACCAAACCTGGAATCGCGAAAAAAATCAGCTGTTACCTACATTTTGACGAGTTATGCGAACATAAATGTAGGGAACAGTTGTTTTTTTTTATCGCGATTTCAGGTTTGGTCCCATAGTAAAAGTTGTCGTAAAGATGAGTACTCTGACTCCTTAAGAGATTTCGTGTATAGATAGACCTTATATAGAGAACATTTATATATTAAAGTACTCACCAAAGCATATTATTTCACTGAAACATATTGTCAAACATTTTCGTAGTACGAGTACGTAGAGCTAATAAAGTTTCTTCTACGAATTATTTTCTTTGTGTTTCATAAGTTTGTGTTATCGTGTGCCTTGCCTTTATAGACTGTACCTGAAGTCTGTAAAGCTGAAGTCTGTTTAATAATCAGCAAAATTTTGACCTCGCAAAATCTCCCTAAAATCCATTCATAATACTACAAGCCCCCTTCGTTAAAGGCCATTCATCACGCTTTATATTCAGGAGCTGTTAGCGATAGCCAGTACGGGTACCACGCGGGTAATGACACCTCGTTATGGAGGTCAAACGGGTCTTTTAGGACCCCTCGGTTATAATGGCAGTATTCAGCTATATTCATAATTCCTTTGATGTGGAATGTTTGACTTCAGGCGATGAAATCGGTATGTTTCTGATCATTAAGGGTCTGCCTGAGGGCCCTTTCAGACGTAGGTACTGTAGAGCTACGCGCTTTTGCAGTACCGGGAAGTATAATAGTTGGCGCTAAATACGAAGCAATACTGAATTTTAGCCATTTATTTCAAGAGGATGTGTTCAGTTTTACGCGCATGTCACAAGACTGCTTTCTTTTAAAAACGAGCGCCACATTTTCAATTTTGAAACTGATTCTAAATTCGCTTGAGTGCTTGGAAGCAGCCAGACGGGATGTTCTGCAGTGTGATTCTGTAACCATCTCACCGTGAAAACTTAGGTGAAGTGAGCGTGGAGTGAGCGGTCAGTATAATCCCACCTGATACTAGGGATTGACTAAGCATACATTTACAATAATAATCGAGATTTTAATAGTATTTTTTATGCTAATTCTATTGATAATTTTGTATGATTTCAAAGCTAGTGTTAATTAACTGTCAAAACATCACTGTTTTGTTGGGTTATAATCTAGGAAAAAAAAGGAGGTAGTTATCGTTGGTTGGTCCCAAACTAAGCACAGCCTGTATCGTGGGCACCGTTAATTAGTGAGGTACAACATTTTGGTACTTTTAAATAAAATAAAATGAATTAGAAGTTGAAATTGGCTACAGTATACTACGATATAAGTATACAAACAAATTAACTAATTGTGAAAACTAAAATCAATTCTTATAATATTTCAATATAAAAGATAAAATTTGGTATAATTCCCGTGTATCCTGCTGTTCTGTATTAAACAGAAACTCAGTAAAAATCTCAATGTTGTATTATTTTTCTTTTTTTTTTCCTAGACTAGTTTTGACGAATCGGCGTGATCACAATCGGGTGAAGTGATCACGCCACACAAACTACGTGAGATTAAACGTGGGTTTTGACAATTAAAATACTAGCTTTAAAATTATATAAAATGATCAATAGAATTAGCATAAAAAAATATTATTAAAATCTCGATTACTTATATTGTAAATTATTGCTTGGTCAATCCCTATCATCAGTTAGATGACAATAACGCGCAAGTTTTCACGGTGAGATTTTTACAGAATCGACCGGCTGTATAACATGACGTTGGCGATGTGGATGACTGCTTACCTACTCACTGCTTACCCACTCGCTGCTTACCTAGTCACTGCTTACCCACTCACTGCTTACCTACTCACTGCTTACCTATTCACTGCTTACCTACTCACTGCTTACCCACTCACTGCTTACCTACTCACTGCTTACCTACTCACTGCTTACCTACTCACTGCTTACCTACTCACTGCTTACCCACTCACTGCTTACCTACTCACTGCTTACCTACTCACTGCTTACCTACTCACTGCTTACCCACTTACTGCTTACCTACTCACTGCTTACCCACTCACTGCTTACCTACTCACTGCTTACCTACTCACTGCTTACCTACTCACTGCTTACCTACTCACTGCTTACCTACTCACTGCTTACCTACTCACTGCTTACCTACTCACTGCTTACCTACTCACTGCTTACCTACTCACTGCTTACCTACTCACTGCTCACCTACTCACTGCTTACCTACTCACTGCTTACCCACTCAGTGCTTACCTACTCACTGCTTACCTACTCACTGCTTACCTACTCACTGCTTACCTACTCACTGCTTACCTACTCACTGCTTACCTACTCACTGCTTACCTACTCACTGCTTACCTACTCACTGCTTACCTACTCACTGCTTACCTACTCACTGCTTACCTACTCACTGCTTACCTACTCACTAGCATAATCAGCCTACTAGTATAATGTTCCCACTGCTGGGACACAGGCCTGATCTCGGTGAGAGGGAGTTGATCGTAATCCACCACGCGGACCCAGTGCGGGTTGGTAGATGTCACATGTCTTCGAATCTTTGGCTCTAGAACATGCCGGTTTCCTCACGATGTTTTCCTTCACCGTTTTGAGAGCAGTGGTGATTAAATAATTTACACAAATTAAAGCGCGTGTCTTGTCCTTCGTCTGCTCGCGCGTCGATTTAATCGCTTTCCATGAAACAAAAGGTTTAGATCTGAATATTCAATTAGAATTAGTACTAGTGTAGCAAATTTCCTTACAACATTCCTTCACAAATCGGCGCAGTTTTATTTTGGGTTAAGTTCGCTAATCCCGCGAAACTTTTTGGTAACTGTTCGATAGACCACTATTGTAAAGCGTATTTTTATCACAGTTTATTGACATATTCTGTCTGTGTCTAATTTGGTCCTTGGGTAGAGCTGTTTAATTTAGATACTCTGGATATATTGAAGTTATTGGTTGAATATTTGTGATACCCTGGGGGCGGCACGGTCCTGTAAACTTATAACACAGTTTTGCATTGAATCGTAGTGTAAACTATGTATAACCTAGTTTAGAATTCAGGTCATACATGATTGCATTCGATTTTCTTTAATCATAATAAACAATTATCATGAAAAGCAACTCTCTCTCTCTCTCTCTCTCTCTCTCTCTCTCTCTCTCTCTCTCTCTTTGCCTAGCCACCTTATCCCATAACCCCCCCCCCCCCCCTCCCTTATCTCTTTTTCATTTGGGGACGGCTCTATTACTATGAAAGGCGATTAACAAAAAGTTACAAGGTAAATGTGAGTGGAATCGCTGGGAGGACACACCCTAGGAGGACATATAGTGCCCTTATTGGTGATGTTCAGGAAGGTCAGGTGCGAAGTACTCGCAGCCGGCGGCATGCGTGTATGACCAGATGTATCAACATTAACGAGGCAAAGTGTAAGGATTGTAGCAGTTGGCGTTCTGTAGTTTCTGCCTACTCCACACGGGAAGAAGATGTGCGTTTATGTATTGATTATGTATTAATTAAGTTTGAGATCTTTCTCAATAGACCTTAATTGTGGTAAACTTAATGACTTATTTTTGGATGCTTCCAACATCCTGAATCCTCTCTCTCCCTTTTCTTCTTTGGTACACGGCAACAAGAAGAAAATTGTTTATCCTAAATGTAACAGTACTACTAGCTTACTGCTAGTCCGTAACTTCACCTAAGTGGATGTCAGAAATTGGAAAGAAGGTGCTACCGGAACATAAAGAAACCCATGTTTGGTTGCACCCAAATTTGGTCGAAATCTACTCTCCACACCCAGTGGTTTAGGAGTGAAAAGGTATCATACAGATAGACTTTCGAATTTATAATATTATTTTGTGGATGATTAAATAATGTTTATTGTTGTAAGCAGGTTTATACAATCACTTTAATACGTCAACAATATTTTAGAAGCTAGATGAGGTCGGTGTTTTCAAACCGACTACTTTGAGATGAAAAAGTGAAACAAACTCAAAGGGACTCCTTTGAGTTTGTCTTTTAAAGTCCAAACATTATCTTGGTCAGATCTGGACTGTGAGATTAGTTTAGTTATACAAATGGTCTTTCGAAGAAATATCCACACAGACTTGAGTGGACCTATCCAGTCAGTGCACGCATGTGTAAAAAATTATCGCGTCAGAAAATGCTCGTACCTCAAAAATTACTTGTTACAAAGAGACCACAAAATACACACACCCTATACCTACATACATACAAACTCTAGGGGATGACACGACGCGTCACCAAGAGACATTTAACCGCGACTTCCGAGTCAAAGACACGTTCAGTTCCAAAACTGACCGCAGTTTTGAACTTAACAACGAAGTTCTTGATCCCAATGTAAGCCCTCACCCTAAAGTTGGAGGACCGGAAGTCACGTTCGAATTTTATAGAACCTTTGGTGGACGAGATTATTGGCTTTTAGTTGGTTGGTACTGTTATACCTTTTGGTGAATAGCTTGGGCATGAGAATGTGTGGGATACATTATACTTATGAGGTGCGTAAGTCAATGGACACACGCACTTAAATACAGTCAGAAAAGTTAATTTGTTAAGTAAATTGAATAAGTCAATTTGCTGTTATAACTATTTGATACAACTGTCAGATAATTTGAGTTGGTAATCAATTTGCTTAGCAATTGTTTTCTCTGCCTTTATTTAATGTTTACTATACGTAATGCACTCAAATAGGTACCTAGCTACGCATATATGTTCCATATAATTTTGTACACAAGAATTCTAATAATAATATTTATTTATTTATTTGTGCTTATGTGATGAATATTAAATATGAATAACAAATCTAATTGTCAGCTAATTTGACAGTTGCCAATAAATTAAAAAGTCAAAATCCAATTTAAGTGGGTAAATAGTTCGGTTGAAATAAAAACTTTCATGAACTTTTTGATGCAATTTAAGACAAATTTATAAAATTCAAAGATCCAATTTTTTTTAAAGCCCTTCGAGTTTTTATAACATTGTTTTGCTTCAGGACTCAAACTGAAAGGTTAATGGCACATTAAAGAGACCGGTGTAATGGCCATTTATTGTCGTGCACTGCCGGCCGTAAACCACAACTTTACGCCCTGTTTTATAAAAAAAAAAAAACACATCCTGTAGGTGTACGTACGTGAATACCTACTTTATTTCAAAGGTAGTACAGGTATGTCCTTTTCTAGCTTCAGCTTAAAGATGCTTCTTCTTCTTCATGTCCCTGGCTTGACAGATTCCAGATCTTGTTGGTTCAAAACATTGCCTCTTCCATGGCGTCGTCGGTGGCAACGCAGCGGTAACTTTGACTGGATGTTTTTGGCACAGAGTGCAGCTGGTCAATTCTGTAACCATCTCACCGTGAAATCATAAGTAAAGTGAGCACTTAATAGTGTTAATCCCTAGCGAATGACAGCTCACTCCACGCTCACTTCATCCAAGCTTTCACGGTGAGATGGTTACAGAATCACACGGCAGGACAGGAGATGGAGCATGGTTTGCGAGATAGCGCCACCACATCCAAACCGAGCTTCCGTTGTGCTACCGTTCCGTCGATGTAACATGCTACCAACCTACTTGGTGAACTTTTTAAAAATTACTGAACGAAATGAATTTAGTAGGTTTTTTTTCTAGGTACCTGTAAGAAGCTACGGTCCTTTCACAATTATTTTACCTCTGATTTTATATCACTAACAAAATCACAGTGATCTTTATTCTTATTCTTATGAGGTTGATGTTGGGTTGCTGCTACTGACAAGTCTGTCAAAATAATTGTGATCTTTATTCTCGTTACCGCAAGGTTTCTTTTACGTTGCTGCTGTCAGAAATATTAAAATACCTTTGCACGTTATTTGCGAACTTTCTTAAACAGACGGAGAGACTTTTTTTTATTAATAAATGCGACCTGTGTCATAACAATGTTTTGTTTGTAACACAGCGAAGGTTAATGAGGCTGTAAACAGTAAGGTGTAAACCTTTTTTATAGTCGTGCATCAGGCTGCCTCTAAGCAAGGACAGAAACCTACTTTTTCTTGATATTTTCTAAGCTTGTGGCAGTTTGAGCTATCCATACTAATATTATAATAGCGAAAGTGTATAGCGAAGTTGTAGTAGCTGTCTGTGTTTTTCACGCCTAAACTACAAACGTTACTACTTTTCGTTCTGAATAAAATATCAAATATACTCGGACGAAGCTGCGTGCAACAGTTACATTTTAAGAGACTGTCTTCGATTAGACCTGACTATAACAAATCATAGGGTTATCGGTAACTGTTTCTAAGTTACTAATTATGTCTGAAAATACTCTGGATTCTATGTATCTTGGATATCCGTACAGTTAAAAGGGGAAAGGAATTGCGCCTAAAAATCAGGAAATAAAGTGATGGCTTAAATTAATCACAGCCCTTATAAAACATTCCAAAAGTGTGGAGACCGTGCGATCGTACCACAGGGAAGCTACGCCGTAGCTCGCCGTGTAGCGACCGTCGCACTTTTTTAACCGACTTCAAAAAGAGGAGGTTATCAATTCGGATGTTTATATATTATATATATATATTTTTTTAATGTATGTTCAGGCATAACTCCGTCATATATGGACGGATTTGCAAAATATTTTTTTTGTTCGATAGAGGCTTATTTCGAAATGGTCCCATTTAAATTTCGTAAAGATTTGGTGATGAGTTTCGGAGATAGACAACGGAACTCTTCAATAAATCCCAGTAAAACAACCGCGATTACTACTACTGTACCCTATAAAGGCAGATGCAGTACGCAGATGTGTTCAGTATACCACCGTACACCCTCATTTCTGTCCACGTTGTTATTGAGGTACCACAAATCTTGCAAGTAAATTCTGGCATAACTTAGGTATAACTACAAAGTGAAAAAAAAAAAAAAATTGTAACCTATGTATGCTATAGAATTGTCTCATCTTCTCTCTTAAATCCATCTAAACGTTATATTTAAAAGATCGCTTGCAGCGACAAGACTGCCCGTACATAATATCAGCTGTAATCCACAAGGTGAACTTATTCTATGCGGGTAGACGGAGAACTTTTGTTTTCTTTTTTTGCACAATATTTAAAGTCACGTTTTTGACTAGGGGCAAAAGTTTTATTACAATAACCATCTTATAACTAACTTTTTTTTGTATATTGTTTGCCTAGGTCATTCTTCTTTGATTCTTTTTGTGTAATTGTGGGTGAACCGACTCTCTGCCAACCTCTTCATACGTGTAAATGGTACACCACAGACTATCTACAAGTATTTGTCTCTCCTTCCCTTTTCAATCCATCCAAAGGTTGTCTTTAAAAGATCGCTATTAGCGATAAGACCGCCCATTGTGTCACCCTTTGTAAAATTTCTATGTTTATGTCTGTAATCTATATGGTGTACATAATAAAGAGTATTCTATTTCAATTCTATTCTATTTGATTTTTTGTTAATGTTCTTATACATTTAATAGTTACGAAGCTCTACAATCACAATCGTAATAAGTAAAGTTATTGTGGCGGTGTACGACGAGGTGTAACGTGTTTTTATGTGCACCGACTGTCATAAAAGGCAGGTTTACGTCTGTTTTATGCGCCACAGTACTTAGTTATTATTCATGACTGAAGAATTATGAAGCGACCTGAGATGTTTCACGTCAATTGGCTTTGCTCACACGTTATACATATACCTTTTCCCGTTTCCCAATTGCTCAACAATCTTTTAGGTACTGAAAACATCAAGCAATTTATTCAAGTTAACTTTTAAATGATATTTTAGAATAAGACCGGTTAACTTTTTTTAACTCCATTTTGTTCGAAGCCGTAAAAGCGCTCATTTATCCAAGTCAATGCAGCTTACTGAAGAAGCCGCTTTTTTGCTTGACTGCTTGATGTAAAATACGGTGGAAAATATAAACTGAATTGATAAAATACTGTTGGACAAACAAGTAGAAGAAGCAAGTAAAAGATTTTGACAGGCCTGTTGGTCTAGTGGTCAGTGGCCCTGACTGCTATGCCCAAGGTCGTGGGTTCGATTTCCACCTAGGACAAATGTTTGTGTGATGAGCACGATCATTTGTTCTTTGTCTGGGTGTAATTTATCTATAATATGTATGTATTTAGAAATATATAATATGTATGTTTATCAGTTGTCTAGTACTCATAGCACAAGCTCTGCTTAGTTTGGGACTAGACGGCGTTGTGTGAAAGTTGTGGAATATTATTATTATTATAAGATATCACATTACAGTTTTCTAAACGTAGGTATTTTAGTAGACAATGGTGCCAATTCTGTTCTTCACAAACTAAGCTAAATTCAAGTCAGAAGTCAAAAGAAGTTCAGTGCATCTTTTTCTTTCTATTTCATTAAGAAAAGGACTGAGGATTAATATTATATCACAACGATACTTCCCGCCTACACCCCCCCCCCTTCTTCTACTTTAAACTTTGTTTTCTTCCTTCTACTTTAGGGGCTTGTGGCTAAGTAATAACAGCCGCACGGGTCGATCGATCAGATTCTGAATCACATGGCTTCTTAATAATTTTCGCAAATTTACACGGCTGTAGGTGGTTTGCCTGTTTTGACTTGGTAAACCTAACTGTCTGTGGGCGGAGCGTGATATCAAACACGAAACAAAATACGCCTCTGGCCGTGACGTCAGTGAAGTGCTATAGACTAGTACACCCACATTTCACCAGCCATTTTTAAGTGCCAAGTAGGAGGCGAGCTTATCCAGACTCCGAGCTGCTACTGAGAAATTCCTGAAGAAATAACCCAATGAAACTATGACCGACCCGGGAATCGACTTCATGCTAGACCAACGAGTCAATTATTTCCAAAATTATTTATTTTAATTATCTCAATAAGCATCCTACCAAAAGATAAATTAAATACAATTTGCGCCACAAACCGTAGCGTAATTGATATCTGCGGCAATGGACTGCTCATTTCAATTTCGACCATTTGCGGTAATACGCCACCTACTCGAAAATGAAGAGCTGTGTAGCTCCACGGTCTGTAGGTACGTTCAATTTCAAATGATTTACCTATTTCAACGTCATATAACTGTCTAATAGTTTATTCCTAACCAATATTATAATTGCGAAAGTGAGTTTGTTTGTTACGCATTCACGATAATACGGGTGAACGGATTTGGATGAAATTTGTCACTTGAGTAGACCTGGGTAGGACAGGACACTTTTTATCTCGATAGTACGTTCCCGTGGGATAATTTCCAACCTCCACAAAGCTTTTGCCAGTGTCTATAAATATCCCTAAAAAAAATAGATAGATACTTAATTAAGAAGTATGGCGTAAAATAAAGCATAGGCAATCTATCTTAACTGATGACATATTATATAAATATACCACATAAATTGACTGATCTGCTCTTGCTTTATCAATTTCGAAAATCCTAATTTGCGTTGGTGGAGTTATCAAACCATATTTTTTGTAATGAAAACTTTACCGATTATCGTTGCTTAGTTAATTTATCCCTCCTAAATTTCGCAGCCGTAAGTCAGAAGTTCACGAAAGAAAAACATAATTTACATGATGACCTAATCGATCAATTGTTCATTTACCTGTAAAGCATTAACGAATCCCTGAAAACAAAAATTTCATGAACTTTTGTAACACTCCTCCAATTAAAAAGTTATTTTGGGATGTTTACCCTTTTTCGTTGTGCTTGTACTACGCCATTGTGACGTCATTAATTACGCAAAAATACCACAAAAGATATGATAATGTGAGTCGGTTGGTACGTCACATTGATGTCATCCTTCGTACAGCTAGCTTCCTTTTGTTATGTTGATCGATGCTCGTCTTCTATGCATACATACATATAAATATAATTGTCATGTCTGCTTGAAATGTCAAAATAACAGTTTTTTTTACTAAATGCATATGAAAGTACAATATATAAGGTACTTACAATAAAAAGGCCCGAGTGTGCGTCTCCTTTTTAAGGAAATTTCTCGCCGGCTGATCGACACTTCACGTGACCAGGGCTGGGTCGTTCTCCATTCAACGTGGCAATGCTGCCAGTCTTCTGGACAAGTTTCCGGATGACAGCGATGCGGACGAGTATTTCAACGCCTAAATATCCTTTGGTTTTTGTATTTATTTATGTACTTAGTTAGTTTTTTTTATTTTAGTATCTAGTGTAAATAGTTAGGTAAGAGATTATGAAAAAAAAAATCTTAGAATAAAAAGAAAAAAAATTGTCTGTCTGTTTGTTCCGGCGAAGCTCTGAAACGATTAGACTGATTTTGATGAAATTTGGTATGGGGATACTGTGAAACCTGTGGAAGGACATAGGTTTATACTTTTTATCGACCTACCACGCGGGCGAAGCCGCTGACGGAAGCTATTAGTATTTGAATAATGATAAAGAAACGGTTAAATTGGCGACAGTAACATAATAACATGGGATGTTACTGTTGCATAACATCGTCTGTTGTACATCGGTTTAGTTTATGTTCCGTACTTAATGTTAATAAATCATCATCTGCTTAGCCTTTTCCCAACTATGTTGGGGTCGGCTTCCAGTCTAACCGGATGCAGCTGAATACCAGTATTTTACATGGAGCGACTGCCTATCTGACCTCCACAACCCAGTTACTGCGTAATACAATACCCCTTGGTAAGACTGGTTGTCAGACTTTCGGGCTTCTGACTACCCGTAACGACTATCAAAGATCCACGAATGACAGCTGGGACCAACAGCTTAACGTGCTTTCCGAGGCACGGGGGGTCTCGCTATGTAAAGATGGTCACCCATCCACAGGCCAACCGCGGCAAGCGTAGCTTAACCTGGTCGATCGACCTGTGCGGCTGTTATTATTTAGCCACGGGCCCCTCACTTAACACTTAATGTTAATAAATAACACCCATTATTTTCTTTGAGTTTTCCCTTCCCTCTGTCTCTACATCTTCGTGTTTATACTTCCCTGATCTTCTTGATCCTGAGATTTGTTACCAAGTGATACATAGAAATAAAAACAATGTACATAGGTACCTACCAAGGATTGCGTTCGTGATTCTGGAACCCCCTGAGTTTAAATTTTTCGTCGGTTGTTAAAAAAAGTCCTACAACAGACAAAATGTACGGACCATCAAATTTTTTGTACTGTATTTTAATTTACTGAAACCATGGTAACCGGTTGTGAGTCGTTGTCCCGGCCACCCTGTTCTATACCTACAAGACAATCAGCCTATAATGTTCCCACTGCTGGGACACAGGCCTCCTCTCTGTGAGGGAGTGGGCCATAATCCACCACGCGGGCCCAGTGCGGGATGGTGGACGTCACATGTCTTCGAATTTTTGGTTCTAGGACATGCCCGTGTCCTCGAGATGTTTTCCTTCACCGTTTTGAGAGCAGTAGTGATGAAATAATTTATACAAAGTAAAACGCCTGTGTGAGCTCGAACCTACGACCTGCAACTTGTCATCTCAAGAGACAAATTACCCTGGTTGATATAGGTAAACGTCCCACGTTTACCTATATCAACCAGGGTAATTTGTTTCATTCATCATCCTTCATCACCATTCATCATCCTGTCCTTTTAAAAACAGCCAGGGGACCAGACAAATGGAGATCCAAGTAACCACAGTTTAATTGTTCCTTTTACCTTATATTAATATTAATTTCTTATATATACCTACTTACTGATAAGGACTTGGAGTAGGACTATCAGGATTAACTCTTAGGAATTCTGCCTTATTTCCTATAAGGATCTATCATAATCATTATACCTATGTCTACATAGGCGTCCCTCAAAGAATCGCAGTCCAATTCAGGAAAGGTTCTCGTAAAGAAACAGTTACGAGTTTCCGACGAGACTTGCGCATTTCATTTGTTATTGAATAATCAAAAGGAATTCATGTGTTTATTTTTCAAATCCTTCTGGCACAATGTTTTGAAGGAAAACTTACAAAGAGAATAAAGTAACTAAATATTCACATTCCGTACATAATATGTTAAGTACCAGTATTGTTTGAATTGCTTTGTTTTGAAGCTTAGTTTATACTGCTAGGCTGATTCTAGTACACTCGAATTGGCGGTGTAAGCCGATTAAACACCACATCACTTCTTACTTATGTCAAATTGTATTATTATTTAATTCATCGCCGTAGTAATTAAAAAACATTTTTGTAAAATTTTAATGATCAGATGCCGTATTATGACGGCTTAATGCCTTCCTGATTCCAGTGTAAGAGAGAGAAGGAGCTATAGATGACCGATAGCACCATTCCTTTTTCGCACCGGAATCATTATGGCATTAATACTTCGTAATACGTACGCAGCTCTCCAGCACACAGATACACCATGAGAGCTCGCCAGCACATAGATACACCATGAGACCTCGCCAGCACAAAGATACACGATGAGAGGTTTTCGTTGTGTGGTTAAAACCAAATTATAAAATTTTAATGAACAGCTCGCCAGCACACAGATACAGCATGAGAGGTTTTCATTGTGTGGTGGAAAAGGCTAAGTGTTTTTGAAATAAATATCTACATAAATAAATAAAAAACAATTAGGCCATTAAAAGGCAACGTTGAATGTCGTCAACATTTACAAGAAAATAGAATTGACTCAAGACGCGCGTTTCCATAAGGTAGTTTCCTATGGAGCAGAATGGTCAGGATATCTCCATAGCTTTTGTTTTATTAGCCGTTAATTTCCCACTGCTCTCTTTCCACCTCTCTCTGTCCAGAGCTGCCAAGGACTAATCTCAGCTCATCCCACCATCTCCCTTTGAGCATCAAATAATTCGTCCGCATCGCTGTCAGTAGGAAAAATGATGAATGGCAATGCTGATACTTTGACATAAAAATAGGCCAGTAGTTTATCTCA
Source organism: Eremobia ochroleuca (assembly GCA_949629135.1). Lineage (NCBI taxonomy): Eukaryota > Metazoa > Arthropoda > Insecta > Lepidoptera > Noctuidae > Eremobia > Eremobia ochroleuca. The sequence continues at coordinate 3,149,883 of OX451397.1, forward strand.
TATTTACTCCACCAGTATAAACTGGGCTTTAGCGACGAGCCACGACATTTCTACATGTCTCGTTGGTAAAAGATTGATGAGGCTACAAAAGGTAAAAATATATTGCGACAGGTACAAATGCGTCCTCTATATCACAGGAAAAGGTATAACGAGTTTTGCGTATTAAAAAAATACTCCCTCTGCTTTGAACGAGAAAATTTTCAGTATATAAACTAGTGTTTAGGGAAAAATGTCGTGAGCCTTATGGCAAGTGGTTTAAGGTATGGTTTCCTAGAAAAGCGATCACCACATATAGCGGCCGCGGGGGCGGCTTTCATGAAAATGATGACAGCGGCAAAGATTTAAATCGTTAGATACGCCCTATCGCGTCAAAAGATAGCCGGCCACGTTTTTGTTTCGTTTTGACACCTCTGACGCACAGTGACGCAATGACTTGACTTGATTGTCATGGAAACGCTATATAATAATGTATGAACTCACACTTCTCAGTATGGACACTTTTCGTGTGACTAAGGTCCCCATTACGAGTACAGAAGGAAACTCAAGCATTGATCTCTGTTTAAAACTAGTTTTGAGTCAAGTTTTAATTTTAGAACGATCTTCAAGCATATATTCATTGATCATAGTTCAGCCGAGTTACACTAAACAAAATAACGCTCATTTCCTGAATATTTATTTATTATTGTACACCACAAAAATACATAACATGAGAAAATACATCAAACACTACAAAATTTACAATGGTTCTTTAGGTACATTTTAATATTTCTAATCCTGTGAAGATCAAGTAAATAAAATAAATCGTAAACGAAAACAGGCTGATGCATAAACAACACACATCTCTCTCTGCTTGAGGCTCGATTTTAGTCTCGCTTCAGCTGAGTATAAGATTGATTACCGTTCTGAAATAAGAACGATGCTCAATTACTGATCGTATACTTAAACAATGACTGACTGATTGACGGTCAAACTGGACTTGAGGAATGGTATGTAAAACGGACCTAAGTACGGTGCGGGCAAATCTAGCTGTTTAAATCTTTGATTTAAATCACTCAACGTCAGCGGGGTTCAACTATACATTGTCAAAAACGCTCTAGGAAAACACACCAACTTACTTTCATAAATAAATTTACCGGTAACTTGTGGACGCTATGTGGGCGTTCACCGCCCTTAGCGAAATCATTTTTTATTAATGTCTGTCACCATTACAATTTATTTAAATTGTTTTAACATAAATCAACCGAAATCGCAAGTAACATACCAAATAATTCATCATATGACTCTTCCAATTATAAGATATTTATACAGATATTATACCAAACCACAAAGAAATGATTAATTTAATAGACTCAGATCATTGCGGACAGCTGATCACTATTCCAAATCAAAACAAAAAAGTTATTAAAAAAGATATCACTGTTAACCCAAAAACAACTAAACGCTTAGAAACATTTAAAACTAAACTCCTAAGTAAATTACCACTTCTGTTGACTAATGATGACCCTAACAAACAATATAATGATTTTTTTAATATGTATTGCACACAATTTGATAAAACATTCATTCCAAAGACATTATCAGTCAATAGTAACGCTTCCTTCAGTGACTGGGCCACCATTGGTATACATAAAAGTAGAAAACGACTTTATGAATTATATGATGAACGGATTTGTATAAACACTGCTGAATTTAATTTATATGTTAAAAATTACTCTAAAATATTTAAAACAGTCTGTAGTATAGTTAAGTCACGTTATTTGAGTTCAAAAATTAAAAATAGTAGCAACATTATTAAAATGACTTGGAATGTCATTAATAGCGAAACAGGAAGGTCTTGCAACCGAAGTAGTGACTACAGCCTTGCTATTGATGACAATGTAATTAGATCAGATTCTCAAGTCGCCGCGGCCTTTGAAAATTTCTTTTCAGAGATTCCCGTGTCAACAACTAAATCTCTAAGCTCGTCACCCACTGCTGCAGAGTCTTTACTTAAAGAAAACGTTCCAGTTGGTGATTCTGAATTTCACTTCCAACATGTCACCTGTACAGATGTAATTAAAACTTTTCACATGTTAAATGTTAAAAAGACTGCAGATCTATGGGGTAATTCTGTGGATGTTGCTAAGTCAATTATAAACATTGTAGCACCTACTTTAGCTGTTATATTTAATAATTGTATTGATCGTGGTGAGTTTCCTGATCTTATGAAACATAGTAAAATCATACCATTGTTTAAATCGGGTAGTACATCAGACCCTACTAATTATAGACCTATTTCAGTACTACCTACCTTTAGTAAAATTTTTGAAAAGCTTATTTTAAACCAAATGCAAAGATTTTTTAACAAAAATAAATTACTGCATAACAAACAGTTCGGTTTTACAAGGGGTCGTTCAACTACTGATGCCGGAGTTGAACTTTTAGGACATATTTATAATGCATGGGAGGACAAATGCGATGCTTTGGGCATCTTTTGCGATTTGTCCAAGGCATTCGATTGTGTTCTTCATGAAACCTTAATCAGGAAACTTCACTACTACGGAATTCGGAACGCCTCTCTGGATCTTCTTACTTCTTACTTGAGTGATAGGATTCAGAGAGTTGATGTTAACGGAAAAAGGTCACCCGGATCTGTAGTAAAAATGGGGGTCCCCCAGGGCTCAATTCTTGGCCCATTTTTATTTCTTATTTATATAAATGACTTGCCTTACCTCATAAGGGACGAACATGTGACATGATGACACTTCACTTTTATTTAAACTCAAACGTCAGCAGCTGGTCACTGACAATATAAATAGTGCCCTCGCAAAAGTAGTTAACTGGTTTAATGTTAATAACCTACTTCTTAACGAAAAAAAAACGAAATGTATTAAGTTTACGATACCAAATGTTAGACAAGTAAAAACTAGTGTTCTTATAAAGGGTGATGAGTTAAAACCCGAAAATACCACAGTATTCTTAGGCATAACTTTGGATGCCAAGCTTCAATGGGGCCCCCATATAGATAAATTGTCAAAAAAGCTTAGCTCTGCAGCATACGCCGTTAGGAAAATTCGTGACTTAACTGATTTAGAGACAGCCCGTTTAGTTTACTTTAGTTATTTTCATAGTGTGATGTCATACGGTATTCTGTTGTGGGGAAATGCCGCCGATATTCAGACAATTTTTATTTTACAAAAAAGGGCAATTCGTTCGATTTATAAATTAAGTCCCAGACACTCCCTCAGAGACAAATTTAAAGGGATTAATATAATGACTGTGCCTTCTCAGTACATTTATGATAATCTTTTGTATGCACATAAAAATATTAATCTGTTTAAAAAATACAGTGATATCCATAATATAAATACTAGGAACAAACACAAATATGTTGTTCCTACAACAAGGCTCAAGAAAATAGGTGGCTCGTTTAGATGCCAATGTATACATTTTTATAATAAACTTCCTAGCCACATTCAAGAACTAAGCATTAATAAATTAAAATCTTTTATAAAGCTAAAACTATGCCAGAAAGCCTATTATACTGTAAAAGACTATATTGAGGACAAAAAAGCTTGGGATTGAGCTGCTCCAATAGGTCTAGACAGTGAATGTTGTTTATTTTTTATTTTGCTTTTTCTTTTCTTTCTAAATACATATCTATTTATATACAGAATGACATGAACATTTACTGTTTAAAGTCTTATATTATTTTAATTATTGTGAATGTGAGGACTATGTGGGTCATTGTTTCCGTTTTAATCATGGTCTGGCAGTTTGAGTGGTGTATGCGGTCTACACAAATGTCCTGTCCCTGGTATTGCTCGTCGAATCGTTGAGCTCCTTAAGTTCTGAGTTGAGCTGCACGGTTACTGACGAATGCGTGTACTGACTGCACAGGTCCACTCAGTGTGGTTCTTTCCTCAAAAGACCACTTCAGACACCAATCTACATGGTCCTCAAAGATTATATCCGGATTTTTATATACACATTGACATTGATGAATTTTATATAAACAATGACATGGATATTTACTTTGTAAAGTATCTTATTTTTATTATTATTACTGTGAGTGTGAAGACTATGTGGGTCATTTCTTTTTTTCGGTTTTCCTTCTTAGTTAGTTTTAATCATGATCTGGCAGTTTGAGTCATTTATGCGGCCTACCCAAATGTCCTTTCATTGGTATTGTTCGTCGAATCGTAAGGCTCCTCAAGTTCTGAGTTGAGCTGCACGATTTTTGACAAATGCGTGCACTGACTGGACAGGTCCGCTCAATCTGTGTGGTTCTTTACTCAAAAGACCATTTCAGACACTAATCTACATGGTCTTCACATTATCTGACCAAGATTATGTCTGGACTTTAAAAGAGACTGTGACCTCTGAGTTTGTTTCGGCCTTTCTTCTCAGAGTAGTCAGATAGGAAACGCCGACCTCATCTAGTTTAAAAAAATATGATTGACATGTAAAAGTGTTTGTACAAACCTACTTACTTACAGAAAATAAATCATTTTATCAAAAAGAAGAATAACAGAGCAATATAAGAATACGGAGGCTTTCCTCAATTTAAATTAAAACCGCTGCCAACACGTGATTCTTGTATAAAGTTCACTTGACTTTGTCACATACCCAGGCCTCGTAATTTTCTTCTTACACAAGTAAAATTGGATCTTATCGTTAAACCAATAAAGTTACATTTACATTAGCGATGACTGCTTGAACTGCTTACAGTAAAAATGTATTACACCTGGGAAATTTTTAATCAAGGGAAGATCGCTTTTTACCTAAGAGGAAAAAAATCAAATTATAGGCTTAACTTAACTCTTCAAATAATGACTTGAATATGTTTAAGTTATATTTTGTTGAGCCAGTGTTTTTAGGTTAGATGAAAAGGAATTATAAAATACTTACATTACTTACTTAACTGTTTTTTATTTGATTATGCCAGTCCTTAGTGGTAATTATTATTCTATTCATTAACCGGCAGGGTAATTGCGTTACTCGTTAACAGCAGCAATGGCTGACATTTTGACAGTTCAACAATATTCACTGCGTTACTTACGTTGTTGAGCTGACAAATTTTTCGAACATAGTAAGCAATGGATTAGCAATATCCTTCTAAATTATTCAGATTGTGATTGAAAGTTTGTTACGCAGCTGGGTGCTGGATCAAATTTTATTTTCATTTTTCTTTCTATCATTCGAGTTCTTCGGTTATTTACCATTTTCGTCGTTAAAAAATCAAGTGTACAATTTGACTAGCGACCCGCCCCTGCTTCGCATGGCTTTTACGACTTGACAAAACATCGAGATTTCTTTATTATATTATATGTAAGTTTATTATAAATGTATTGATACATATAAACCTTCTGGAATAAATTCTTCATATTAGGGTGAAAACCGCATCAAAATCCGTCACGTAGTTAAGAAGCACAACGCTGTAACGCAGACAGACATGAAAAGCGTTTATAATTTGTTATATTCATACAACGTGTAACGTTAAATGCGCAAAACCCCAGACACCCAACTGAATTTTAATTCAATTGACCTATTTCAGAGAGATAATAAGTCATTTAAAAAATTGTAAAGGTTTTATGTGCTGTTTTAATTTTACTGGCCATTCTGATCGTTTCTTGCGTCTGCGACGAAGCTTTATCGAGGGAGGAGAGACACCGGGTCGTTGCGCCGCGCTGATATTGGCTTGCTTGACCTATTAATAAATAGACACGGCAACGTTTTTAATGAAGATTTTTTGAAAAATGTGACCTATTGTTATTCTGATCAAACTATTTTCAGGTTTTGCGCATTTAACGTTACACGTTGTATATGTTTGATAACGTTAAAATGTGAAGACATGTAAAATAAGTCATTAGGATCAAATGAACAAATCTCAAAAAGCAATTGGAATTATGTAAACTTTTCATTTTGGAAATGAATTCATTCGCCAGTGTGTGTTCTTTTGGATTTTTGGATATATGAAAAACAAAACATTATTTCCCATAAATACCTCACTCTGCATCGATAATGCATAAGGAGAACATAAAACACCAGGAAGTTGTTTATCCTAACTTTTCGTTTATTCCGTGCTCATTATTTCTGCACTTGGCTGAGACTTCGAGTGGTCCTGACATGTTTCATCTTATTTCCACTTTGTGCTTCAGTTCCATCGTGATAACAAAACAAACACTTTGCTACGATGACAAACCCGGGAAAAACAGCAACGATATTATAAAAACAGACAGCCCTTCTCCCATCTACGTAACATGCTTTTCAGCAGCCATTTTGTGTAGTTGTTTTTTTGGTTTTGGTAAGATATTTTTCAATATTTGTTAAAATTACACTTTTCGGTATTTTACATTTTTCGATGTTTGGCCATAGTAGATGAAATATAGGGTATTCAGATCACAGATCTGAATACCCTATATTTCACAGTTCGACCATTCGGGTATCACTATATTATAACACTCACTGTAATCACTGTATATTTCACTATTCGAAATGAGACTTGACTGTTGTTTCACGCGAATGAAAAGAGCAGTCAGTTCATATCTATCATTGGATAATTTAGTATATATATACTATTACAATTTCAATACAAAACTTATTATGATGACACGGAAACTGTCTACAACCAGCCCCGGATTTACGCCTAGTCACACAAGGCAACGGCCTAGGGGCCCAGCCAGCCCAGAGGCCCCCAAGTTACCCCGACCAGGTAGCTTGACTGCCTCAGGTTATGTGGAGAAAGATCAGTATACACAAAAGTACTATAAATAAGTCGTTCGAAGAAATTGAGTTGGTTCAAGTAGGTAACATGCGCGTTAAGGAATATGAGGAAAAGGACGTCTTTGTTTAGAAACGTCGATTTCTGACGACTGTTGAAGTAAACATAGTGACATACATAGCATCATCATCTGCCTAGTCTTTTCCCAACTATGTTGGTGTCGGCTTCAAATCTAACCGGATGCAGCTGAATACCAGTATTTTACATGGAGCGACTGCCTATCTGACCTCCGCAACCCAGTTACTGGGTTATACGATACCCCTAGGTAAGACTGGTTTTCAGACTTTCGGGCTTCTGACTACCCGTAACGACTGTCAAAGATCCACGAATGACAGCCGGGACCAACGGCTTAACGTGCTTTCCGAGGCACGGAGGGGTCTCGGTATGTAAAGATGGTCACCCATCCACAGACCAACCGCGGCAAGCGTAGCTTAACCTGATCGATCGACCTGTGCAGTGACATACATAGCATAGACTGCATAATTTCTTACATTCACTTATATACTTAAATTACTTACTAGTAGTCGATGTATTCATGGTCACACGTTGTGACCATGAATACAGCATATGAGTCTAACCTAGAAAATTCTCGTCAGTCATCAAAAAAAAAAAAACTGCTGTTCCATAGAAAAGTGCAATACCTACGCAATTAAAATGTATGGAGATAAAAAACATCTTTTTTTTTTTCAACTGACGAAAATTTACTTCCCGCAAGAAAGAAATCCCTTGTTTGTGTTAATAACAGAACACTATAAGTATTAACAACCCCTATGAAATACTAACAAGCACTTAGCAGATTCCTCGTCAGGTTTTCACCGAAATATTTATAATCCTATCACCAAGAGTTCATTACAGCCGACCAGCGCCATCCATCCTCCGCGATCGGTCCCCAGCGACACATTCGTGTGAATTTTTTCAATATAACTTGGAATTCACGAAATGAAACGGCTTTCTTTGCCCTAATAATTCATACAGATGATGCGGTTTGCGGTAAGCTATAAAATTTTTAAAACACATTTGGCTTTTACTCGCGCGTTTTATCGCTGCCTTTAGTGAATTTTCAATATAAAATTCTACTCTTTTCGAACAATTTTGACGCTTTGTTTTTAGTCCTGAATGTCAATTAAGGTAGTAGCGGTTTGCAGTAGTAGGGCTAACGCTCGCCTGGTTTGCGACCACCCTCCCATCGGAGTCCGGCGTCAAGCAGCCTGCTGTGTTTCGTCGATGGGTGGGAGTTCCAGTGCCTTAGGCATCTTCCGGGCACGCTCGTTCCATCATAGACCTCATCCATCGCTTTTTATCAGGCGTCATCGAGGTCAAGAGCGAGCCCATTCAGCAATAAAAAAAAGAAAAAACGGATTGTGGTACTGAATTATTGTTGCTTACCTTATGATGCATAGGATTGTGTAAGGTACCAAATGTGCAGTACAATTTATTAAGGTATTTGATGGTTGTACAGCTGCACATAAATAAAAAAAAAATTAAAAATAAAAATCGTTTATTTGGAACAGAAACAGATACAGTCTTAAACAGATACAAACGATGGCAGCTGCAAAAGTTAAGAACTGTGGCGCTGTTGCCAAAAACTGATGATCTACCGACTCCCAAACTAAGTCAAGCTTGTATTTTGGGAGTTAGTGGTTCTTAAGATGCAGGGATTATATAGACACAACCTACCAGCACTTTACAGTAAATAAATTATTACATTTTTTTTATACATACAATGAGAAATAAATCATAGCATCTACATTATATAAAAATACAGATTAATAATAATAATAAAAAGAAAGAAAGAAATATATACCTTCACATGGAAAAAAAAATAGTTTAACAAAGTGACATACAAAGTGGCATAGAACAGACCACCCGTGAAGAAGATGTTGATACTTTGCATAAATTTAAAGAACATACCAGCAACTGTTTCGATTTTTTTTTTCTAGAGAAAACATAAAAATCATACTATGCATTTAATTCCCAATTGGTTAAGTTTAGTTTTCATGTTGTTATTTACCAAATACTCTCAATTTGAATCATATTGCTAATCCATTGCTCCGTATGTTCGAAAAATGTGTCTGCGCAACAACGTAAATAACGCAATTAATGTTGTTGAACTGTCAAAATGAAACCCATTGCTACTGATAGTGTGTTACGCAACTACCCCGCAGGTACTGGCGCTGTTGGCAAATGTGCCAATGGCAACACAATAATGGTAACTACTTATGTATAACATTTCGCCAGAAGTTTAAATGCTTCAGGTAAATAGCGGGCACGTGTCCTGAGTGCCTGGGGCACGTGAAGCAGCTTAGTAGAGCAGAAATAACGACGGAAGGGCTGAGCGGTATAACCCGATTAAGTGGAAAGCAAACCGGCTTATCAAAGTTGTCCTCTGAGCTTTACGGAGTTGTGACATTGAAACAACATGAAAAAGAAAAGTTTCAGGGTTAAACGGATGCTGTGAATACTCCACGTAGGTTTTGGCAATGACCCCTGGACCTCAAAATTTATTTGTTAGATATGAAACGTAGATATTTAAATCAGCATTCGTTAAAATAACATAAACTAAAACAAATTGCTACTTAGGGCTGATTTTTCCAGCGCCAAATAATTTTATACGAGGAATAATTTTGAATTTTTGACAGTTCGTCAATATAAAAACTGTCAGACGTCAATTTTATTCCACGAATAAAAATTATCTGTCGATTGAAAAATCAGCCCTTAATCAATCTATTGCAATCTATACAAATAAAAATTAATAAAATTGAAGTGTCTCTGTAATGTCAAAACACACAGCTTTTACTAAATGGACTATAACAAAAAAACTATTTAATTTTTTTGTCTGCCTGTCTGCCTGTTTATTACGGCTAATTTCCGAAACGGCTAGCCTGATTTTGATGGCACTTTTACCGGCATATAGCTGTTGTCATAAGGAGTAACTCGGGCTACTTTCAGCTTAGAAAAATAATTAGAGTTCCGCGCAAAAAAATTAAAACCCATGAAATCCATTTCTTTCCGATGTGCACGCGAACGAAGTCGCGGGCACAGCTCATCATCATCATCTGCCTAGCCTTTTCCCAACTATGTTGGGGTCGGCTTCCAGTCTAACCGGATGCAGCTGAATACCAGTATTTTACATGGAGCGACTGCCCATCTGACCTCCACAACCCAGTTACTGGGTAATACGATACCCCTTGGTAAGACTGGTTGTCAGACTTTCGGGCTACTGACGACCCGTAACGACTGTCAAAGATCCACGAATGACAGCCGGGACCAACGGCTTAACGTGCTTTCCGAGGCACGGAGGGGTCTCGGTATGTAAAGATGGTCACCCATCCACAGACCAACCGCGGCAAGCGTAGCTTAACCTGACCGATCGACCCGTGCGGCTGTTATTAATTAGCCACGGGCCCCTCAGTCGCGGGCGCAGCTAGTAACAAATAATTTTCTATCTCCATCACAATTGTTCTCTTTAATCAATCGGGAAATAAATTACAAAGGAAGAATATTTGATCAAGTTGGTGTAATTACTGAATTGAATTGTTTGAAAGCGAATCATGTTGACCGTATGAGAGTAGGATTAAATAAAGAGGAGTAGCAAGTAAAAGAGGTGTTCATTAAATTCAGCGCTCTGCCTGTCACAAACAATGAACAAAGAATACCAATTCCTGAAAACGTGCACACAACAGAGTCCACGTAATATGTAAATGAAAATAAACACAGTTGATCAAACGATCCGTTAATTTGCATCACGCTGCTTCGAAAAATAAATAACAAACAAAAGTATTCAGTTGTAAAAAGCGGAACAAATCCACGTCACATGCACCGCTGGCATCATGTGCAAGTGTCCGTTATTTTATTATCATATCTAGACATTTATATTTCTACTCTACTACTTTCTGTTGAATATTCTTCACGTTATCAACTTTAAAAGGCGGGAATACCCAGTTTGTAACTACTACATTTGTTTTATCGTTCCGTCCATATTGGGCACATAATATAGGTACCATTCAGCCATGCGTTTAAGTAGAGCATATTCAACTAAAAAATATACATAAAACGGCGGGAAAAGAATACAGCGGCATACCTTTTTGATTTTAGAACTTACAAGTAAAATCTACAAGCGTTCAATTTTACAATCCCAGCCGGTCGATTCTGTTAAAATCTCACCGTGAAATCATAAGTGAAGTGAGCACGTAATAGTGTTAATCCCTAGCGAATGACAGCTCACTCCACGCTCACTTCACCCAAGCTTTCACGGTGAGATGGTTACAGAATCGCACGGGTGTAGTTTTTTTTTAATAAACGTAATTTACACGAACTTGTAACAACTTCCTTGTAGTGTTACTCTTATGAACTTGTAGACTTGTAAGTTTTGATAAACAGGGCAATACTTTTGATAACAGTCCAATTGCGATAAACACTTACAATCATAATTCGAAGCAAATTAAAATAAATTGGTTATTCCGCTTATCCACCCTAAAACAGCCTCCCTAGGGTGGACAATCGGAAATACGTGCTCATCTATCCGCCCCAAACGGGTGGATAATTGGAATTCACTTGTAATTAGTGAGTGAGTGGATAATTGATTATTCTTCCTACTTTTTACCCCAAGTACTCACCACTTTAATAAATTATTAGTTTTTAATAACCACTAACTTAATCATAAATCATAATATTACGTCATCTACATTATAATAATAATAACTTGCCAAAACTAGTCTAGGGTGAGGAGCCAGACCAAGAGAGATACAGAAATCCGCAGGGAAGCATGTGGCGAGCTGTTGGGCAGTAGCGACCCCACGGACCCTATCTCCTGGGAGTAGTCTTGTTCCTCACCTCGGGCTTGCCTTAATTGGCCGGCTGGAGTGAACGCTGACGAGGAACAGAGCCCCCAACTCTTTCTTGCCTTTATTGGCCGGTTTGAGTGGAGATTCGCAAGAGCAAACGGGCTCGGGGAAGGAAGTATTCCAGTAAGTGCTCAAGTGGGTAGACTTGCATCCAGGGGCGCCGGACTTGGGGACGTCCGTCACCCCCCACACATCTGGACCCGAGGCGGCGGCGCGTAGTGTTCCACGCGCGCCCCTCTTAGACGTTGCGGGGGGAGTTTAACACCTCACTCCCCCCCTGACACGAGGAGAGGCCCGCAGGAGCGGGCCAGCACCAGCCGGGGGTTGCGGAAGTATCGTTCGTTCCCGCAACCCCCGGCGTAGGTGAGAGAGGGAACACCGGGGTGGTTTTTAGTCAGTAAGAGTCTGACAGACCCCGCCGCCCGCCCTAGGGCGGCGGACATCCATGAGGATTTTCCACCCCGAAACAAAAAAAAAAAAAAAATGGGTAGACTTGCATAGTGCATACAGGGATAATCGCCGGAGGGTGCCGCATTTCATTACAATCTCCTAAGGGGCCTCTGCGAGTTGGCTTCGGCCCCTCGTACGCCTTTCAAAGGACCGGGACCTCATGGTCCCGAGATATGTATAAAATAATAATAAGAATAAAACTTTTTTTTTTAATCTATTTCTATATTATCATCATTTGCCTAGCCTTTTCCCAACTATGTTGGGGTCGGCTTCCAGTCTAACCGGTTGCATCTGAATACCAGTATTTTACGTGGAGCGACTGCCTATCTGACCTCCACAACCCAGTTACTGGGTAATACGAAACCCCTTGGTAAGACTGGTCGTCAGACTTTCGGGCTTATTATACTTAAATAAATACATAATGCTAAAATATATAAACATAAATATATAAATTCTCATTTAAGAGGAAAGACAATGCTCTTTTACTCGATATTTGAGTAAAGAACCATTTTTGCTACTGCAAAAATTTATCAATGTCAAATTAAACTGTATAGAAAAAGTATTTGTATAACAAGTTTTTCTAGCAACAAGCCTACCAACATCCAACCGCATTTATAAATCTTCCTTTGTTTATGTAACAAATCCCTAAATAGTTGGAAAACACATCATTAATATTAAACATTTGTTTAGTTAAGACCTCGACAAGAGGCTGAGTCGCAAAGCTGTATTCAAAGGCAGGAGCTATGTAAATATAGCCGTAGGGGAACAAGTCTCTCCGAGAAACGTGGAGCCGTGTAGCTCCGCCGTTTAAAATTCATTCTTTTTAGAAGCTCAAAGAAACATCTCCTTTAAGACTTGAAGCCCTAGTAACATCACATTTTATACACATTTTGTTTATTCGGTTAACATAACTTTCACCAACGTGAAAATTGATATTTTTTGGTTTCTTAAACAACCTTTCAGTGGAAGAAAATATAGTTACCTGAAATAGTAGTAGGTAGTGACCAAGGGTAGTGACTTGATGCTACTAGGCTAGTCTGCAATCATAGGAAATGTGATATGAAATTAAAATAACTGGCTTGTTGACCCTATAATGTTCTAATAAAAATCCAAGCCAACTATCCCGTGATAAGTTTATTCATGGAAATTACAAAAAATAGACTTCTTTGACAAAAAATGTGTACCTAATCACTTCTGGAAAAACACTCCTTCAATTATATTTCAAGAACCACAAATGTTCACAACAATTTGGCGTTTTAATCAGGCATGAAAATTGTTTCCATACAGTATGAGCTCAAATGAGCACATAGCCACCGGCGTTTAATTTGCATTTCAGTTCGCCAATAACGTTTAGTTCAGTACTCAAATTCAAATGGAACTTCAGCATCCTGAAATTAGGCAGGTGTGAGTTGAATAGTTACTGTTTATTGTAGGTCATTTAACAGTAATCCAGAATATTTATTTCCTTTATGTGGCCATTATTTCCTTTAATCCTACTAATATTATGAACGTGAAAGTTTATATGTTTGAGTGTTTCGATGTTTGTTTGTTACCCAAACACGTAAAACCCGCTGAATTGATTTGGATGAAATATGGCATACAGATATTTTATAACCTGGATTAACACATAGGATACTTCTTATCTCGATATTCTCAAGGGATCGAGACTTATGCGGGTGCAACTGCGGGGCACTGCTAGTTACGAATAATTCTCAGATTTGTCAATGGAACTAAATACGCATAACCATGAATTTGTATCAAAATTGTAAAGTGTAGAAAGATCAAAAAGACTATCGTCGTCCATAACTTTAATTCTACGCTTTTCAATCAAAGTGAATGTATTTGGTTGAACCGTGTAACATTGGCTTTATTGGCACGAGTAGCCACTTTGACATTATGAACACAATACTTCCAGCCAGTGCTTCTATCCTAGTAGCCATAACCCGCCCTCGGGCTAAATTCTTGGTCGTTTTGTATTCGAGAAGGCTTTAAGATGTTGTTGGCTTATTGTTCTGTTTGCCTTAACTATGAGACTATTGTTAACAGAAAATGGTTTCTTTGGCTACCAGTGCCTTGCCTTATTACATTATTTATTACATGGGATTTAAATACAACTGATGAAATAAAGATTTTGTAGACCTCTGCTTGGCAGATTTTGGGCGTGATGTTATCTTATGTTCATTATAACTTAAATAAACTGAATGTTTCTTATCTGGAGAAAAATTTGAAATATGAGAAGAATCAATGCACCCAATACTTTCGGAAATCTAGATATGTTATTACAAGTCAGTTGCCACAGCTAATCTCTCCACATTGTTAGCTGGCAAGTTTATCAATCTTCACGCCTTCTTCCCATGGGGGTAGGCAGAAACTACAGAAAGTACCTGCTACGACCTCACCCACCACCCCATACCCATACCCTTTTGCCTCGTTTACGTTCCCCAGCATAGTTAGGCCAAACATGTCACCAACACATCTCATGAAAGACCCTGAGGCATAATATTGCAGAGTTGCAAGTACCTGCTCTATGAGTTTACTCGTACTACCAAATTTCTGAAAATTTTATTAATTATTTTCTGAAAATTTTATCTGAAAATTATTTTATCTGAAAATTTTATTTAATTAAGTTATATTATGTATTAGATATATACCTAAGTACCTTTATGATAACTGAGTACACGCTCACTTTTCTGTACGTTCGTTGTTTTGTGTTTTCTGTTCGCTGATTTGACGTGTCATCACTAGAGCTACTTGCATTGAAACAGCATCTTGCAATAAATTCCTGCTCGTCCCTAAGCTTAGGTTATCAATAATAGAGTTAGAAATAACTTTTTCTTTCTTTCTACATTATTTGTATCATCATCAGATGAACGATCGTCGAACAAAGACGAATACAACAAAAGAGAGTCCATAATGTTTTATTTATTATTATTATTTATTTAACCATTCATGTACACACATATAGGGTGACTGGTAATTAGTGATCGATACTTAAACACATGATTCTACTCATGACAACAAACAACTTTTACTATGGGACCAAACCTGAAATCGCGAAAAAAAAAATCAGTTGTTCCCTACATTTATGTTCGTACGAGTCGTCAAAAAGTAGGGAATAGCTGATTTTGTTTTTCGCGATTTCAGGTTTGGTCCCATAGTAAAAGTTGTTTGTTGTCATGAGTAGAATCATGTGTTTAAGTATCGATCACTAATTACCAGTCACCCTATATAAACAGACAAGAAGAAAAGAAACAGAAAAATAAGTACAAAAGTAGGTTTGTCGCCGATGTATGAGAATAAAATTACGTTAACCAGTGGGTATAGCAACAATCACTGTAATCGTTATTTTTTAACGTACGTCAAGGCCATAATTTTATGAAACAATTTTTTTTTGGTATGACGATAGTTAACGCCATTTTTGATTCGTTTACGCGTGCGTCAAGTGGACGCGAAACAAGTCGCCCTAAGTGCTATGAAATTCTAACAAAGTTAGAAATTGAGCAAAGTTAGGAAAATGAATAGAATTTGGGAATTTGAGGCATTTCTTACAATTAAATTTAAAAAATATACCAATGCAATTAACTAACCTTTATGAATTTAAAGCACTTTATCTTTTTTTTAAAGAAAAATGCCTTTCTTAGTTAATAATCGCTTTACCACATAATTACTTTCGTTTAGTTTCCGAAGTTGAAGGAATGCCGCCTTTCCCAGCAACTACGTGCGATGCTGAAGTGCCTTCCAATCAAAAGTTAGAAAGCACAAGGGTTTGTAAACTAACTAAGATCGGTTGCTGCCATACTTTACTGAACAAAATTATTAGGCTGCGTGTAACAACGACCTAACCACTAATGAATCAGCAAAATGAAGAATGACTGCATCACAAAGTAGGAGGGAATGTCGAGTCTGTTTGAGACTTTTAATTCCCGGCTCTGAATGACAAGTGAATGGAAAACACTGCTACCCAGAAAACATGAGCCCAAAGAGCTCTCAGTATTTTCGTGGAACAATGAACAATTATTTTGTAGGTAATACCGTTGTTTTGCGAAACCCAAACCGTATAGGTACAACTGTATAATGATGTTTCTTTTCCGGTTATATTATTTACTGGCTTCTGCAGTCCGATTCTGTAACGATCTCACCGTGAAAACTTAAGTGAAGTGAGCGTGGAGTGAGCTGTCAGTGTAGTCCCACCTGATACTAGGGATTGACCAAGTATACATTTACAATCGTAATCGAGATATTAATAGTAACAAACAATGTGGATGCGTATTTTCATCAGTCTGGTAGCTGTGAATGTTTTATTTTAATTATTTTTCGCGCGTGAGATTCTGATTGAGTTTCTGTTTGACTATTTTATTTTAAAACCCCACAAAATATTGAAGTAAAGTTTTGACAAATGAAATACTAGCTTTGAAATTATATAAAATGATCAAAAGAATTAGCATAAAAAATAGTATTAGAATCTCGATTATGATTGTAAATGTTTGCTTGGTCAATCCCTAGCATCAGTGGGATGACACTGACAGCTCATTCCACGCATGTTTTCACGGTGAGATTTTTTACAGAATTGACCGACTGCACTCGACTTCGTTCGCGTAGAAGTCGTAGAATACACAATATACTAAAACAACAGCCACATTTTTATAAAACTCCATCGGCCCGTCCGCTACGAGTATTACTTCGTTTTAGTTTAGCGTTCTTTATGATTTTTTCTTTTTGCTCGGCTCCTGGGGCCCGAAGGGTCGTATCGTGATATTAAATATCCTTTTACCTTACTCAAGAACTGCAGCCTAATTGCGTGACACACTATTACTCTCAATTTGAATCATTTTGAAGCATATTGCTAATCCATTGCTCCATACGTTCGAAAAATGTGTCTGCTCAACAACGTAAATAACGCAATGAATGTTGCTGAACTGTCAAAATGAAACCCATTGCTACTGATAGTGTGTTATGCAATTACCCTGCTGGACTGTCGAATGCAAAAGAAATATTTTCAAATCCGACTGGTAGTTCCGGATATTAGCGAGTTCTGATAAAAAAAAAACAACTCTTCAACTTTATTTTATTAGTATAGAAGATTTATTCAGCATTTCAGCAGATTTAGTACTGTCGATGAATATAAAATTTAATTCAGAACATTAACAGTAAAAATGCTCTGCGGAACTTAGATCTAGGGAAACAAACGCTACAATTGCTTTATTCCTCTTCCTTGGGCAAAAAATTGATTACTACTTGTACTGGTATGATATTTTTTAACTGAAAATATAGTGAAAATGATCTTTAAAATCATAATAGATATATTTCTTCTTACAAGAAACCTGATTAATTACTTAGGTACTAGTGTGAAAGCTGTCCTCCAAGGTTCTCAGGTCTGAAAGCCCTAATTAAGTATATTACTGAAATGTCAGCAAATTCAGTTTCAGCGGGTTAATGGAAGCACCTCCGATATCTGGTTACAGCTTCTAAGTGCTATTAGTCGCTTGAGTGCAGCGCGGAGCGTAATGTCAATGTAAACCAATAATAATATCTGATTTCAAAGGCAATTTATACGCTTCTATTTAGGCTTTAGTTTTATACAAACTGGACAAGTCTTCCCTCGGGAGTATGCGGAGTAGGGTTGCCAAACCCTTGTATATAATATAGTATCCTGCTATCTGCTATATTAGAGACCGAAATACTATACTATTACTAAAAAAAATTAAAAAATAAGTGAAACTACCATACTTATTTTAATTTCAATACGAAACGGCGAGATATTATGTAATAATTATTATTAGTTATGAGACACAAAAATAAAATATCTCGAAACATACCAACTACTTATGTATTTTCTAATTTTTTCTACTATAAACAATGACTTCGAAAATACTTATCATCTGCCTAGCCTCTTCCCAACTATGTTGGGGTCGGCTTCCAGTCAAATCGGATTCAGTTGTATACCTATCAGTATTCTCAGGCTTCGAAAGTGCTATTTTTGATATAAAAAAGATGCCAATTTTTTTAATGTCAACTAGCTTTTACCAGCGACTATACCTGCGTGCTACCGCATACCGGTATGAAAAGTCTCCTAATCCAGCTAGTGGACTATAGGTGTGCCAAATTTCATCCAAATCCGTTCAGCCAATTTTACGTTATTGAGTAACACATACATACACAATTTCACATTAAAATAGTACAATAAATTAAATAAATCATTTCACACAACCTCACTCACACACATGGTGCCCTGGTACTTTGAAATAACAAAAATGAAAAAACGCAAAGTAAACTGAAAAAGAGTAATTAAAAACGATCGCTCGTATCACTGATATTGGCTGTACGCCAAAAGCGTTTTAATTGTTTTATGTAAAGGTAAGCAAACAAACCGGCTCGCTACTCGCATATCAAGTAATTGGACCGGTTTAGAAATCAAACAACAACCCCTAGCTAGATTATATCAAATGCTTTGTTCCCTTGGTCCAATAGATTACCTGAAATGTATTAAATTCTCGAAGCTTGAAATGGCTGAATTCTGAGTAATTCAAATGGCTTTGCAGGTGGTGGATGGTTGATTACTTGGCATAGTTGATAGCACTATCATAGATTACATACTAAGTGCTAATATGCTTGAGAAATTTATGATCACCGTTCCCATCTATTCCATTCGATTCGTGCATCGACCTCTTTATATATAAGCGTTGCTTTTTGAGAGACGTAACGTCAGAAATGTATGGTTAAACAGTTGCTAATCATTACTTAACTTTAGCAACATTTATAAATAAACCCCATAATGTGCAAGCTTCGTGATCAATTCCTGTTTCTTTTTTCGTCGTTGCCGTGCAGTAAGACAATAAATAACAAACTTATTTTATTCCCGTGATAAGAAGAGATAGACCATATTTTGAGAAACGCGTATAATTTTAGCATATGAAGTCCCGTAGGCATCCTAAGCACAGCGGTACAGTTATGAATAAAACACGCCTCAAAAATGGAGCAAGGTTTAACTCACTGTCTGACAGAGGAACCTCAAGGGTACTGTGGCGGGCCACTGTCAAGGTCAGACCATGTGTAGCCGCCACCGCCAGTTTATCTCGCAGACTATCGTAAAAGTTGAAACAACAAGGCTTTTAATGTACACACTCGTTTTATATTCCGTCATGAAAAAAAATTGGAAATATTTCATGTAGGATTTTTTTTTAAAGAGAAGGCTCCCTCAGACAGGCGCGACGTGATTCTGGTAGTACAATTTCCATTAAATTTTCGTAGAAATTGTTCCACATATTAGAGTCAAGTCGCGCTGTTGTTTCACGCCTGTCTGCAACAATTACCGTCCAAGCAATATTTTGTAAAAGGTGATGAGCAGTTGACATTAGGCTATTGTAACTTAGATAAATTACAAACTGAAAACCAAAAAAAAAAAACAACCGACTTCCAAAAAGACACTACAAAGTGAAAAATAACTTTAATTTCGGAAGTCAGTGGCAAAAAACTAAAATACAGATCCAAAGAAACTTTTTATTTTGTGTAAAAGTTTTTTTTTTATTATTATAGTATCGACCCTCAACTAATGATCAGAGTTGTTAAGCTGTATCAGGTATCTTCTCAAATAGGTGTGATATCGAGGCGGTTGCCTTTTTTTTTTTTTTTTTTTTTTTTTTTTGTTTACGGGGGGAAACCTTCAAAAGGCACCTGGACTTTGGGGAAAAAGACCAGGTAGTGTGGGACTCTTACCTCACTAAAACCACCCCGGTGATCACCATCAGCACATGGAGGGGGTCCCGGTACCTCTTAGTAGACCAATCCGGAACCCCCTCAGTGCAACGCCTGTTAGGGCACGTCCCTGGGGAGACAATAAAGGGGGTCTTCCCTGAGCCTCACTTTGCACGGCAGCACGTGACCACAGTGCCACCGTATTCTCCGAAATCACTCGGTGGGCAATCAGAGTCCCCACTCTGATCACCCGCGATTCCAAAGTCCCGCCTGCATTAAATGATGCAGGTGGGGTTTCGGCGTGTTAGGCGTCGAGGCGGTTGCCTCCTCGACGCCTTCTTCTTCGAGCGGGATTAGCTCTTTCACGATCCCGCTCGGCAGCCTCCTTCTGGACCATCACGGTCTCACAGAAGGAGGCAACTTCCCTCCAGTTTTCTGTCTCCGTCAGCATAGCCCTCACTACTGCTGGCAGAGACAGGTCTCGCCCGATCCTGGCGACCAAAACCTGCCGCTCAGAGGCCCACGCAGGGCACTCCTCAAGCGTGTGCTGCGCAGAGTCAAGGTCGCTTCCACAATGGTGACAATTTGCCGTGGCCTCACGCCCAATCCTGTTCAGGTACTCACCGAAGCAACCGTGCCCGGTCAGCACCTGAGTGAGCCTGTAGGAGATGCGCTCCCCTCTTTTCAGCCAGGCTTCGAAGTGCGGCAGAACGGCTTCGACAACACGCTTGCGCGAAAACTGCGGCTGTTGTAGCCGCTCGCGCCATCGCTCGAACGCGTGTCGCCGTTCCAGCCGCCTGAGTCTTACAATAGCTATTCCTGGCACGCTATAGCCGCTTTGGCGCATGGCGCGAATCCGGTTATAAACCCTCGCATCCATATCCGCCAAGATGTCCAGCGGCGGAAAGCGTGCCAGGAGTGTTGCCGCCTCAAAAGATACCGTTCGGTATCCACGTGCGAATCGAGGCGGTTGCCTAGTAACGACTTGAAACATGAGCGCAATCCAGTGAAATTGTTTGTCAAAGACATGTTCACCTGAGACTATTTACGTTAGTGAGCATACGTGCAGGAGCGACAACGTGTCGCTGGTGTATTTGTGTCCGGTGCTCGAATACACGAGCGGCTTGTTGTCGACGGCTGCAGTTGCCTCTGTCGTCGACGCTTGTCGTCCGTGTGTACACTTAGGCAGACGACAAGCTCATTAAGACATTCTCTCCGTTTCAGGCATTTAATGGTAGATAAATATGATTTGATGGTCGTGAGTTCGAACCCAGACAGGCACTTTACTTTGAGTATGTAATTTCATCATCACTTCTCTCAAAACGGTGAAAGAAAATATCGTGAAGAAACGGCATGTCGTAGAACCAAAAAAATTGAACACATGTGATGATGTCACATCCACGAACGGTGGTGGATTATGGCTGCCAAAGAGGCTGATTATGCTTATGCTATATTCTGCACAAGTTTGTCGTCTTTTCCTACGAACTTGTTCATATTTTGACCTCCTTCGATTAAAACGAATACAAACTTGCGTTGAAAATGTTACCTTGTTGATACAAAATATGTCCATTTTATCATTCTCCTCACGTTGTGGCAATCAATTGACGGAAACTTATGGCACTCATAAGCATCGCCGTCGGGTTACGATGAAACATTATTTTGATAAATTGCGTGTGTGCACACGCTTTAAGGTTGTTTTAATATAAACAATGTTATTATGATGAAAAAGATATAGAAAAACCCATTTTAAGTTCGTCTTATTTATCCTAAACTAGCATCTGCCCGCGACTTCGTTCGCGTGACATTTCTTGTTGCTCCGACTTTCGTTCAAACAAACAAACTCTTCAGCTTTATTATTAGTTTAAATAAGATTCGTCAAGTTAAAAACTAGACCAAACTCGCGCAACACATTAACAATTTGCTACCTAATTAGTGTTGAAAGTTCAAGTCTTCTCGTTAAACTTACTTGCTCATTAACGCTTTGAGCGGAGGATCTGGTTATTCAAATGTTTGTTGCGCGGCGCACTAATTTCTCATATAAAATAAATGACGTTGCGAATGTATGCGTAATTAGAATAAAAGTGTGTGAGTAGCCTTATAAAATGTACAAAAAAAACTAACGTGGAGTGGCGCTAGTAGTCCGAAAATTTAAACTGATACGGCGCGATGATGTAACTTCAAGGAATCGGTATAAGCCGCAACCGTTTATGCACGTTCTTTAAAGAAAGACATATGTTTTGCTGACGTGATTAAACGTTGTGTCAAATAGCGTTTATCAAATTTTACGTATTGTAACGTTGCTCCGCCCAAAGTGTTAAGCCTTAACGAAATCTTTTACACTTTTGGTCCCTCGTTTGTTACAGTAACAAGACTGTTTTCTTTACCCACAGATGGCTTTAGAAAACCGAACCCGCATACAGCAGAACGACCTTCTTCTGCATGAAGCGGTAATCAAGAACGAACCAGAAGCTGTTCGTGAAGCGCTGGAGCGCCCTACCGATGTTAACTGCAGAAACAATGTGAGTCGTTCTCGCTATGAAGTACATAAGCCTAGTACTTACTTTGAACTTCTTAACTAAAACCCTAGAGGACGTAGAAACAAGTCAAAATCCTGAATAACTTTATTATTATTAATTAATTAGTTGGTGCTACTTGCGTTGCGAGTTCATAATTATAATTTTCCAACAGTCAGAATTCATTAAACTTCGCTGTGAAATTAAAATCT
Organism: Eremobia ochroleuca; assembly: GCA_949629135.1. Taxonomy (NCBI): domain Eukaryota; kingdom Metazoa; phylum Arthropoda; class Insecta; order Lepidoptera; family Noctuidae; genus Eremobia; species Eremobia ochroleuca. Next base: position 3,172,357 of record OX451397.1, read on the forward strand.
TTTAAGACTCGTTTTCCGTAGCCTTTCCAGCACTCGAATCCGGAAGCTGAAGAAAATTTGTACACTTATACTTCTTATTGTTTCTGGCTAAGTGGCTACCTGCTTTTACCAACAATTTAATTGAAGTCTTTGTGTGTACGACGTTGTGCGGCGTGGCAGTAATCCCGTAGCCTATAACAAGATCCCATGTTGACATGCAGTAAATGAGATTGGGAACAACAAACCGCCTTCAGTCATGCTGATACCCGAAATTCACGGATTTATTCAATGTTTTTCATGAAAACAAGTTAATAGCTTTCCCGCTTCGCCGAAGCCCGTAATTGTTCCTGGTTGAACATGAGCTTCTCCTTTATCGGTGCTGCGAATGATCCCCGAGGAGCATTGCTAATAAGACTATCAACTTCTGAGCCGGAGATTGCAATATAACATTATTACTAGAAATCAGATGCTGTTCTGGCGATCTAGATGAGCCGCAGAGGATTCGGCTTCAGTTGGCACTCTGGCTTTATATAAATTCCGATACACACACATACAATCTTTGAGCAGTTACCAGAGGGCACTATGAAACAGTGTAACTTTCGTGGAAAATCTACAAATTCATATGTTAATTATTTTCTTTTACTTTTACTCACAGTATGGCAGAGCACCGATACACTGGGCTGCCAGCAGAGGAAACGTGGAGATAATCAAATTACTCATCGAGTCCAAATGCGACATAGAAGCAGCCGATAAGGTAAAAAGTACCTGAGAATAATTTATTAGCTCAGTAACCGACGGAAGCGTTTGTCGTTGTTCAGTTGAATGTGTACCGCATCCCTTGTGGCTATAAACTATTAGGTCATCCCACTTCCAGTGTCATATTTTTTATTTCCAATATTTATGTATAGCGCAATGGTATGCAATAGTTAATACATGTGTTGTCTTGTACAATCATGTTAGTTTAATTTGGTGTGTTGTATTGTCAAGACGTGCATTGATTTAAAATGGAAGATTTAAAAAAAACTATTAATGTAGTGGAGCAACGTATATTTCTAAAGTTTTGTGCTTTACTCAACTACTCTGGAGGAGTTGCGCACGACTTACTGGTAAAGTGTGTTGGTCGTAACGCCTTAAATAAAAGAACCGTACAGCGATGGCTTGAAATGTACAAACAAGGAAGAACCACAGCTGAAGATGAGCCGCGAGCACCGCGATCATTATCATCGACTAGATTAGAAGCAAGGGACAAAATCAAGGAAGCACTTCGTCAGTCACGTAGGGTCAGTGTCAGTGATCTCTCCACTCAACTTAACATTCCTCATTCCACTATACATAGAGTACTCACGGAGGATTTATGTCTGGTCAATAAAAGTGCAGTGTGGGTGCCCCACACTCTGAACACGGATCAGAAGGAGTTTCGTTATGAAACTGCGCGTAGCCATTTATCGTGGTATCGCCGTAAGAAAAATATACTTAATAGATTCATATGCCTTGATAAAACTTGGGTCGAATTTTATACTCCTCGTCAAAGACATCAGTCACGATGTTGGATGGAACCGGGCAATTCAGCTGAACATTTAACACGTACAGAGCTACATGAACGAAAAATACTACTAATAGTAGCTATGGATGTCAGAGGCATTGCTTTTTGGAGAACTTATGATGAAAATACAACTAGGACTGGAGAGCGATATAAGTCATTTTTAGAAGAAAATATTCCTATTTGGGCAGACGAACAGCATATAACGAGTCCTATAATTTTACATGATAACGCCAGACCGCACAAATCAAAAATAGTTCAGAATTTAATTGAAGATAAAGGATGGATTGAAATTATTCAGCCGCCATATTCCCCGGATATGAATCCTTGTGATTTCAATTGTTTTGGCCATGTGAAGAGGAAATTGTCGGGTACTCGATACAATAGCAAAAAGGAGTTAAATATTAAACTAAAGAGCATTATTGATGAATTAAATGAAAGTGGTACTTTAAATGGTGTTCAAGATTTGCCAGCAGTCTGGGAGCGAGTGATTAATAGTGGTGGAGATTATTGATTAGTGTCACAAGGTTATATAGTATAGTAGTCAGTTTTTGTAAAATATTAATAATAAAAAATATGATACTGGAAGTGGGTTGACCTAATATTTGTTATTAGTCTCATTGTCTGTACAGTACCATTTTCGTATGTGCGTACCATTTTGTATTAAAATGCTGCCATTTGCGAGTTTTAACAATGTTACTAAAGTTGAAAATACCAGTTTCTTAATTTGTGGTCTTTTTTGGTTCTTCTCCGGGGTTTCACTTAAATGCAAGACTTGTTTTGTTAGGACTTTCAAGTACCAGGCTGCCAGAGTTACCAGAAAGTAACTTGAATGTTTGTTTCAGTTCGGAATGCGGCCGTTGTTGATGGCGGCATGGCACGGACACCTCGAAGCCGTGAAGACTCTCGTCGGAGCAGGGGCTTGTCTTGCTGCCACTAACAAAGTATGCTCTCCTTGTAATTTTCGGTTCTTTTCGGATCTGCACACTAAGCATTCGTTATATGTTGAAAAAAAAAGTGGAGGTCAATTAATTTCAATTGAAACAACTTACAACAACTTTTTCACAACATTTATAACTGTAAAATAATATTTGCACATTATGAGCTTATTTTGTTATTAATTATATTGTTTAATTTAATCATACCAATAAATGTAATTCATTTATTGGTCACAATCTCTTATAATTTATATATAATAATAATAATAATAATAATTTATTTGTTCAGACAACCATTGATCCATAACATTACATTACATTAAAATTTATATTTATATTTTTAGTAAGAACTTAAAAACTATGTTAGTACCTAATAACTAAGAGCGACTTAGTCCTCTGGGTGAGGCTCCACACCAAGGGGCTGTCCAACCTATTGCCTATCACCCTCAGGATGCTGTTACTGCTCCCACGCAATCTGTTCAGCAATGAGGCTGTCTTTTTGCGCCAGGTGGCATCAAAGCCGTCTGTGCGCGACTCTGCGAACATTGTTGACGCACTGCAAAAGCGTGGCAGACGTAACAGCGCCCTGAAGGCATTGTTAAACTGGATGCGCAGGGAATTGTAAGCCGATTGGGTATATCTGAACCACAGGCTCGCTGAGTACAAAGATGTGCAATACGCTTTGAATAAAGTTACTTTGACTGCGTCTGTACATCGAGCGAACCTGCGGGCCAGCATGTTCGCCCGGATTGACAATGCCCTGCGCTCTCTTTCCATGTCTACATCATCTCCAAGATTTTCGGTAACCACATGGCCAAGATACTTGAATTGGTATACTCGATTAAGAGGAATACCATTGAGTAATAGTGGTGGCACAACAGTTGGACACTTTGTACCCGCCTTGAAGATCATGTACTCCGATTTCTTAACGTTATAGCTCAGACCGTGAGTGGCCGCATACTTTTCACACACGGCAAGCAACTTCCGCAATGCACAAATCGAGGGAGCCAGCAGCACCATATCATCGGCATAGCTAAGATTGTTCACACTAACACCATCCACATAGCACCCTACGGGCATTTGACTAAGTTCCTCGATTAGCGCATTTACGTACAAATTAAAAAACAAGGGCGAGCTCAACCCCCCCTGCCTCACTCCGCATTCCAGTCTGTATTCACTCGACAATTCACCCGCCCACTTTACATTATTTTTCTGATTAAGGTACCAATACCTAAAAAGTGATGTCAACTCTGGCGGCAGACCCGTTTCTTTTAGCTTCTGCCACAACATATCATAAGACACTAGGTCGAATGCTTTCGAGAGGTCTAGAAAGCAAGCATAAACCGGGGTCTGTCTGTCAGTGTAATATTTCACAGTGTGCTTAAGGCTCAGAATAGCAGCCTCAGTTGACAAGCCAGGACGAAAACCGAACTGAGCGTCATGTAACTTAACATGCTTGTTCAAATATGAGTTAAGCACACTGTCAAATACCTTCGCTACAATCGTGGCTAGCGAAATGGGTCTATAGTTACATTTATCAGACACATCCCCCGTTTTACTCTTGGCAATCGGTACCACCAGAGTCTTCATCAGAGCAGGGGGTAGGTGTGAGTGATTTAAGCACAAATTACATAACATTGCCAGTACTCTAGGAATGTGAAAACCAGCATGCTTGAGGTGTTCCACGCTGAGAGAGTCATATCCCGGTGATTTTCCTCCCTTCATACCCCTAATAGCACGATCAATATCTTTCGCAAGTATTAAAGTTGAAATATTCATCCCCTGAGTCTCAGCATCAAACCGTCCACATGCTGGTCCTAAGGGTGACTTTACAACAAATTGTTCCATAAAAACATTGGCAATGTCTTCAGGGTTAGAAACACCGCCGACACTCACTGGGATGCCAGGTCTAGTATTCAATTTATTTGTACACTTCCAAAAATGTTTAAAGTCCTTATTCGTGTAGTGTGTTGCCATGAAGTCCATTTTTATCTGTTCTTGATGGTTTTGACACCACTTAAGCTTACCTTTAAAAATTTTACGCGCCTCAATCATGTCTCTAAACAATGGCCCGCTAGCTGGCTTACCATAGCTTACCCATGTATTAAATGTCCGCCTGGCACCCAAGTAAGACTCGCTCACGTGCTTGTTCCACCCTGCTAATAACTTTTTATGTTTGATATTCTTTACCATACAGGTAGTAGTCGCAGCCTTTTGTAACACATTTATTATATCATCATATAATTTATTGACAATATCCTTATGGGAATTATTGTGACAGATTTTTCCACAACAACTCTGAAACACAGATGGGAAGTCTATAGTTTTTAAATGTGTATTACATATTTTTGTGTACTCATTTATCTGCTCTGGAGTCCTATCGCCCCATTTAATTTTATAAAAAAATAATATATACCCTGTAAATATTATTTTTCAGTCTGCTCACTCAAATTTTAATGTAAATGATTAATTTAATCACAAATAATAAGTTCTATTAGCTCTATAATAAGAGCGCGAGCGTTCATTTTAATTACTAAATTATTATTGTATCGACAAGCGCGTATCGTGTAACCTCGTTAATTATCTACAATCAACCCTTGTAGACAGGCGCCATTTTATAGCGTGGCATCAAATAATTTTATTTCTTGAACTCACTCACGGTTCTCGAGGTAACTCCAAACGACTGAGTGTAGGAGGTTCGAGACAAATAATTTGTCTAATTATTATTGTAATAACAAGTATTTAATTAAAATCTCCGGCACAAAGGAGTTATTAATTTTAGTGGTTTATAAAGTCCCTACCAAAGTTAATGAAAGTAGGGGAAGGTTTGGTATATTGGACCATTCGTTAAGTTGGACCACCATCAAATAACATTTTAGCAGTTTATTGATTTTATAATGTGCAATACCAAACGGCAATCAACTAACTTCACTACACATCGGCCATTTTGAATTTCTCATAAAACAGCGCGGCTAGTTGGCATTAACGAAAAACGAATTTCATTGTTTTTCATGTAAATTTTGGTGTTCTTTGCTAGTGGTGTAATTAAGGCAAAGGTAAACTGTCTATATTTATATTTTTAATTGAGATTCGTTATTAATTAACAATTAACTGGTGATAAACATTAGCCGGCTTATATAGGTTCTGTTCTTGTCAAATTCGTTCTTTTTATGCAAGTAAACAGTTTGCTTAAATGGACCACACATGGTCGGTTAAAATGGACTGGTAAAATTTGTTAGGAAACTTGCTTAGAAAAAAACTAAACTTGATAAGAAAGGATCAAAAGTGGATTGGATACAATGTGTGCGTTGCCATAACTGGAATCGTGAAACTTGCTCCACTAACCCCGATATTTGTGATGATTGTCTGAATTAGTCTTTTTCAAACTTATTCAGAATTTTGACTGATTTTTTTAAGTCTTTTTAGTCAAAGTTAGATTTTCTATCGTTGTTGTTTGTACGTAGTACGAGAGATATTTTTCTTAAAAGTGTTTTGTTTCGTTTTATAGGTAAGTTTTCTCTAAGTCCAAATTACCAACCGCGTGGTCCAATTAATCCTACCGGTTGGTTAAATTGAAACAAATATCTGATCTCATAAAATGATGATTATCTTAAGTGTTGCTATAATTATGTTGATTTTTATTAATTATATGTGAAGCCAAATAAATATAGTTTCATTTAATACAGCTGTTGTCTGTGCTATTTTCAAAGAAGCATTTCAAAACCGCATTTTTTTTAAAAATGGTCCAATATAACAGACTTTCCCCTAATCATTTAGGTGATGGCAAGCAATATTGTTTAAAATTATAATAATTAATTCACTAACCGAGTATAGATGCCGATTTGGTGACCAACCTTTTTAAACAAATGAATTTTTAAAGAAAAGAAAATAAGCTATTAGCTATTTACGTATTTGTGTACGATTTTTTCTTTATAATTCAATAATTTTAATAGTTTTTTTTTTCTCATTGTTCGGTTCAACCAAAGCGCCTACCATCTCACCACCCTTGGTTGACTGGTAGAGAATGCCTAAGGCATTAAGTCCACCTTTGTACCTTTTTGTGTGCGAAAAGATTAAATAAATAAATAATAAATAAGCCTTCTCGTTAACTGCCGCAATGCTGTCGAAATGTAAAGAATTCTGCGAAACGAATAGATTAGAAATTTAAGAAGTCTGTGTGGTCATTTTTCACAGATTTTGCAAATAATTTTTCAGAAACAATATTTTAACCGGAACAGTTTTCAATTCCCAAAGAGGCGAAATACAAAAAAAGCTTGGAATAGCAAAACGGAAACATTTTTTTTTTTTTGTACTTTTAGTGTGCAGCAGGTACACTGTTCGGTGACATATTACTAGGTGCACATGAACACAAGTACGTTTGTTTACAGAAACAAAATGATCTGCTTCAATGCGCTTGTTCCCGGGGCTCATTGGACGTGGCAGAGTATGCCGTATCTCTGGGAGCTAAGGTCCAAAGTTCTGATGCTGCTGGTGACGCTCCCCTTGCTTTGGCATCCAGAGCCGGACACTCCACATTAGTGGAGTTATTGCTGCAGAAGGGGGCCTATATTGATGCTGTCAATAAGGTAATTTAGAAAGTTATGATGTGTGTTTTGGGGGACTGCCTTAAAGGACTTTTGTTTTAAGCAAAAGCTCCCCAGAATGCATAGTAAGGTTACTGAAATCAAAATAATACGAATTATTATTTTCCCGAAGTTTGGATTTGTGCCCGCCCGGTTGATGGCAATGCCAATAGGCTCACCACCTATTACATGGGACTCAAACACAACTGACGAAATGTGGGGGTAAAAAGCTTTGGTTTTCTAGTAAAGCGGGTCCATCATTTTAATCTGAGGGGCAATTCTCGAATTTTAAGAACGTTCTCAGTCTAAAATCTCAGTCTCAATCTGTCAAAAATACTTCTAATTTTTGACAAGTTTTTGACATTGATTGATGAGATTGAGAATAGATTTTGAACGATTTTAGTTACGAGAATTGGCTTTCAGGCGTTACGAAAATTTAACATTTTCACCAGTATTTGACATTAAGTTGTCAAAAAACGTTCTGTTTTAGAGCAGCCATTGTTGTGTAAGCGTTTACCGCTTTCCTAGGAAACCAAAGCTTTTGTTTTATAGCAGCTGAAGTGTTCGTATACAAAACAGAAAAAAAACAAAGTTTGGCAGTAAACTGCTTCAGTAGTTAAATGTCTTTAACGTACTAAACTCTTTAAGTTAGTGAAGCGTTTACCTCTCAGCCTCTCAAGCACCAGGATATTTTAAAGGTAAGCTCGATAGTGTTTCTTCGCAGCCGAATTTGCTTTCTGCATAACAATATTATAATTTAACAAAGTGGTCATGGTGTTTCTTGCCCGTTTTTCTCCATAGGTACCTACTACACTTTGGAATGGGCAATTAGTTACCTATGTGACTGACCGACTCCTTGATAATTCAAAAGGCATCTGCATTCTTATCACGTTATCAACAACCAACAGGCAACAATGACACAATTATTCATAGTTCAGCTAATTGCAATTCATGCAAATCCACTGAAATAATAAAATAAAGGGATTAAAAAGCAATCCAATCGACAAGAGTAGATGGAGAGTACCAGGTTAGCATAAAGCTTAACAGTGCATCAGTCAGATTAATTCCGCTTTTCCAATGAGCGGGCAAAGATTACCGGGAGTCCGGGATTAACATTCTTCGGTCGAGCATAGGATACGCAGAATTAAATTATAAGGCCATTATTCTCCCTAAGAAAGTAAATTCAAATAATTGAAGTGCCCTAACTCGGGGCTTGGGTAATCGTCCGTTATTCATTGCCTATTTGGGAGAAGTTACCTACAGAAATTAAACTATTTCCTAGAGGCAAATTACAGCTTTGTGAATTTCAAAGTTTTGTAACAAACTGTTTTTGCTGTGTTAGTTAACGTGAATTATGAAAAAATACCGCTAGATATTTCACGAAAAATTTACCTCCATTCGCCTTACTCCTGTTTCCCAATTTATCTCGTTCAATTACAGCAGTATTCAATCAAAAATATGAAATAGCGGACCGTGCCGTACGTGTCTGTATCGATTTCATTAGTAAGCGAAATGGGTACATTTTGGGCTCATCTTTTGTTTTTGTTTGACCCTGTTATAATTTGGGACCACACAGCGATCTGTATTCGGGAGTCATGTGAAACTTTGAGAGACCTCAAAATTAGTGATTATGTTAGGATAGAATTAGAAAAACTCATGGAGATCTGACTTGAGAGCTCTAATTTGCAGATTCTGTTGAATATAATCCGTCAAAACAATTTTTCTCATATCACAAATATCATATAATTTTATAATAATAGAATACATGTTTTTATATGCCTTATAAATAAAGAAAAAACGACTGGACCTAATTCAATTTTCTACTGGAAACAAGTCTGAATATCTCCGAGCTTCTACATAATTTTCACGTGGTATTTATATCAAAATAGTCTCCAATAATTGCTGTAAAAAAAATATATTGATAATTTGATTTATTAATAAATTAAATAAAAGTACTATATATTTCACTGCGCCGGCGATGCGCGCTCGCCCTGGCTGGAGGCCTTAATTTATTGAGGCATCCACAGACAAGCTCGATTAAACAGATGACAACCTCATAGGTTGAACTGCGAGAAGTCATTTATAAACAAAACAAAAAAAAATGCGTGCTCCGTACTGAAATGTAAGAGTGCTCTTAAAAACAGAATAAGCATTCAAATGATTTTTGTTAAATACCTATACAACTTGAGGTTTAACTAGGATTGCATGGCGTAACCAAGAGCGACGGAAAAAAGTGGACAAAGGATTAAGGTCGATTTTCAGGTACCTACCTAATCTATTTATCCATGTCGTCTTTAAACACGTTGCTCTATCAGTCATGTTTTCAGCTTAACCCATGCAATCCCAATTCAAAAACACACCCTATTAATGCTGAGTTCCTGGTTCGCAAGTTGATACAATTACAAGTTTAGTGCAATATTGCTCTACAAATATAAAGTAAAGATTAAGGACAGAAACTGTAAGTTAATTATCAACATTATCTTCTGCAGAAGACGAGAATCTAGTGTATAGTATAAAGTTTAACACAGAATAAAGAGGACTTGGATAAAATGTAGATTATTAAATTTATTATAGCGGAGAGATTCCCCGGGGTGCAAATTAGATAGCAAATTGAATCATAGCATCTAGCTCCGGCCGTGATTTGCGGTAACACAATGAAATGTTAACCTCCTTTGTCAAACATTAATGGACTCCAAGATTGTATTGTCAAACTTCCGGGTTTTTATCTAAATGACGTTTTAATTGTACGATAAATCCAAAAACACGTCAAAAAGCAATAGTTGAAATTGATTGAATCAATGTGTAGGTACTAATGACGTGCTTCAATCATTCTGTTGTTTTAAAAGTTTTCCTTGATCATTATGTGGTCCTAGTACTTGTTCAATGGAAATAACATTCATGCATTTGCTTGCTATGAAGATAACACAAAATAATAACGTCAACTAATTTAATGTTATTATTTTGTGATGTTTTTGCGAATTTCCCCTATTATTTATTTTATTATAGTTTAATGTTGATGTAAAAGATATTAAAAGTTATTTTTGTTCAATTAATCAATAAATACCTACCTACGAATTTTTAGGTACCTAACTAAAATAACAACCAGTCAATTATCAACATTGTCTATTTAAAATTATTTTTGTTAAATTATCAACAGAGTATTCACTGTGATTAATCAAACAATTCCCTATAAAGATAGGTAACCGGTATTAAAAATTGCAAAGTTTGTAATTATTATTTGATCACATTTTCCCCCAACAAGACTTCAAAGGCTTGCATTGAGCGCTTTGTGGAAAATGCTGGAAATACTGTTATTCAAAAATGTACCAACTACCGTTTACGAACTGCAGTCTAACGTCAAAACAAGCTTTTATTTAGTTAGTTCGTTGTATTCCTTTTTAGGGGTCCGTAGTCAAAAAGGAGCCCTAGTTTCGCCATGTCCGTCTGTCCGTCCGTCCGCTGCTTAGCTCAGAGACTCTTAGTACACTATTATTTTTATTGTACCATTTAGTTAAGAATTGTCTAAATTATATGCTATATTAATTGATGTGTGTAATGGACGAATTTAAAATCAATTGATGATGTGTAGCGTCCGACATCTTATATTTGTACGCCGTTCAGGCAAAACATGACTGTCATAATTATAATTTTATGTAACATCTTGCATGCTATGTGTGTGTATACTCATGTTTTGGACAAATAAAAAATGATCTTATCTTTGTTCTTGTTCTTATAAATTCATTCCAACTACGGAACCCTTCATTGTGCGTGGTCCGAAACGTGGTGCTTAAATTGGAACGTCGAAAGCATAATAGTTCTGATATGAAACGTTTAGCAGTATAAAATAAAACATAGGTATGTTACATAAATTCCGAATAACTGGAGCTATAATAACAAAGAGGCATTATTATTAAACGTAGTTCTGAAAATACATGATTATCCGCAATAATTTCGTAGAAAAGAAAATACAGCGCTAAATAACAACGCTTATTTTGTAAACTGTAAATAAAATGACAAGATCATCATCGTCAGTGGCAGCCTTGTTCCACCCACTGCTATGTATAAGCCTCCCTTTTGTGCCATGCTTCCCTGGTCTGTGCGAGGCTCAACCAGGTCTTCCCCGCGATCTTCCCACGAGTCGTATAGCAAGATAGCAGTCAAACATTAATAATATTTATTATATTAAACGGTTCCATATATCTTCTGTCTGTATAAACTAAATTCAGTCACCAAATCAGTGTCCTCACGCTTGGACAGTCAATCAAATTGATCCTTCCGACTGGGTGAACCGATTGGGTGAACCCGGATAATTACATCCAGTGCTAATTCATTTAGCGTTTATCTCTGGCCTGATTACAGACTGTGTTTATATCCTAGTGCAGTAGTGCTACTGTATGTAGCACTGTAGTCACTCTAGTGACTTGCAGTTCGACGAATTACTGAGAATTACATTGCTTATTTGCTGATAATATTCCCGGAAAAGCAACTTCATCAGTAACGCCGCTATAAGCACGCATCTCATTAAGGGACCTGCCCTTAATGAGATGCGTGGCAAGTGTTGGATAGACATATTATAACCACGACTTCATAGAAAATAAACCCTATGAGATTATCCTCACTACTGGTAGTGAAAATAGACAAGAACCGCTTGCACTGTACTAGCCGGTCGATTCTATAAAAATCTCACCGTGAAATCATAAGTGAAGTGACCACTTACTAGTGTTAATCCCTAGCGAATGACAGCTCACTCCACGCTCACTTCACCCAAGCTTTCACGGTGAGATGGTTACAGAATCGCACGGCAGTTATTAGAATAATAAATGAACGGAATTTAGTATAATATCTCTACCATCGTTTTGTCAGAATATTGCTCGGCGAGTAAGACCTACAGTGGAATGGTTGAATTATTTGATATAACTCTCTTCTTAAATACTTTTCAATGCCTGAGTATGTACTTAGTTGTAAAAGAAACGTTCTTGTGTTGGTTCCTACATACTTTAACAACTCAAGATAAACAACAACAACCACTGTAAAAAAAATCTGCAGGTTTTGACTGCAAAAATGTATATTATTGCCTATTACAATTATTACTATAATGAAATAAGAAAAATTTTAGGACTTATAAATTACGTAATTCCCGTGGCTAAATAATAACAGCCGCACAGGTCGATCGATCGGGTTAAGCTACGCTTGCCGCGGTTGGTCTGTAGATGGGTGACCATCTTTGCATACCGAGACCCCTCCGTGCCTCGGAAAGCACGTTAAGCCGTTGGTCCCGGCTGTCATTCGTAGATCTTTGACAGTCGTTACGGGTAGTCAGAAGCCCGAAAATCTGACAACCAGTCTTACCTAGGGGTATCGTATTACCTCGTAACTGGGTTTTGGAGGTCAGATAGGCAGTCGCTCCATGTAAAATACTGGTACTCAGCTGCATCCGGTTAGACTGGAAGCCGACCCCAACATAGTTAGGAAAAGGGCAGATGATGAAATTACGTAATTCCCGTGACGCGTGAGGTAAGAAGGAAATGCATAAAGTAATAATAACCTGGCCTGGCCTTTTCGCGCTTAGTAATTATACTAAGCGCGAAAAGGCCACCGGCTTTCAGATAAGTGACTAAGTGAAACACTGACCGAAATCTATTTCTAATACTTGAGAAGCCAGATAAGCAAATACCGACGCTGCCGTTACTTCAAGTTGAAAAATAAAACTTAAGTGCCGCGAGTAGGTGGGCTCATCATCAGCCTACAGCATTCCACTGTTGGACATAGGCCTCTCCAATTGCACGACATTCAGCTCGGTTCTCGGCAACTCACATCCAGCTGCTACCAGCCATCCTGCGAAGATCGTCGCTACACCAAGCCTGAGGGCGTCCTACCTTACGTTTGCCATTTGAGGTCTCCAGTCTCCAATCTAAAACACGTCTACCCCAATGGGTATCATATTTCTAGGTTCTACGGCTAATATAGCTGGCCTGTTGCCATTTGAGCTTGCTTATTCTGTGATATCACCTCGTTCGTGATTCGCTCCCGTAGAGATCCCAGGTAGGTTACTAATATTAAAAAATATTCAATCTATCCGAAATACTGTGAAATGATTTAAAAGGTCAAAATATTGAAAATAAGCCCCAGTCGCATTGAAACAGTATCCTAATCACCGGAGCGGCTATTGTGGAATGAAAAGAGAAATCAAAACGTACTGAATTGCGATCTGCTCTCAATGAACGTTTTGTTGCAAACGGAATAGATTGTCGACTCTGAGCTGTTTATTTATAAAGATGGAATCGATATTTACGATAAATTATGTAATGTTGATACCATCTTTATTCAGAAGCGGAAATATTGGAAAATATTGCTATTCTTTGAGAATTATGAGTACCTATTGTGTTTTGTAACAACTGATTCCATAGGCTGTAAGGATTTGTTCCTAAAATATTGGCCTATTTAAAGTTTTTTTTTCAGTTTTTGTTTTTATTTTTTATTATACACTGAACATAGACATTAGGAATCCTAGAGTCAATATATTTTATAATAATAATATTAAATAAATTTAGTTATTAGTTACAATATTTTTGTTGCAAAGGTGTTACACGTAATATGATGTCCATAATATTGTTCTGTTTCTAGCGTACAATTATTTCAAAGAATTAAAATTAAGATTATTAGAACAATATCTCAAAATTAAACCAAACAATGTCAAACGAAAACATTAACTGCTATCAAATACAATGTCAAGGTTTATTAATTATGATGTCAAGAATTATTAAATACAATGTAAAAAAATATTCAATACAATATCATAGAAATGAAATTCCATTCAATTATTAGGAGCACAAAGGCGAGTCTTCGTCTAATTTAAATTTTGAATCAAATTTTTCATTTAGTTAATAACTCATTTGTTGTGTAGTAACACTTATGCTTAAAGTTAAATAATTTCTTTTTAAATGTCATGAAGTTAAGACTTTTAAAAACATTAGGTAATTTATTATAAATAATAATTACTATTGTATGTGTAGTTAACTAACTATTTACACTAGGTACTAAATTATATGACTAAGTAACTATACAAATAAATACCAAAAAAAAAGGACTTAGGCGTCGAAGTACTCGTCCGCATCGCTGTCATGCGGAAACGTGCCCAAAAGACTGCACCAGCATTGCCACGTTGAATGGCAGTGCTAATTCTTTGGGCAAAGAACGACCCAGCCCTCTGGTCACGTCAAGTGTCGACCAGCCGGCGAGAAATCGCGCACTCGATTCCCTTGACCTGTTGACATCCAACGGCTGATTTCAAAAGGTGGTCTTTATAATGTAATTTAGAGGGGTGCTTATAACGTTGATAGCGAAAACTATAAATTTAGAGTATTTCTTTTTGAACTTCTGCCAACAAGGTGTCTCCCTGTTTACGGAATTGAAAGCATTCTTAATGTCAACCTTAATGATGAATTATCAAGGAATCCTTGGCAAAGAATCCTATACTTGTAGTGGACGAGAAAGGTTTGTGTGCGTATGCCCCATTCAATGAAACTTACTCCATGGAGTTGATGGAGTTCATGATAACCTAGTCACTTTTTGCATCGCCTATAATTTATACAGTCTATTTAAATACTAATAAAGAATAACAAACAATATCCTTACTTCAACCTGTAATAACCGTTATGTGTTCAGATGAGATTCGTTTCTTTTCTTGGCTCCAAACATAACTTCTGTTCCAAATCCATGGGTACCAATTATTCAGCCTCATCTGAAAGCGCCATCTGTTGAAGATGATCTGTTGTCTATTGGTGTGAATTTTAATTAGCATATTGACGATAATTAGTGAGTTACCATAGTGATAATCTGTTTATTACAATACAAAATAATATAACAATAGTACATTCAAATTACTGATTAATTAACGAATAAAGCAAGTTTATTTGACGTTTTCTCAGTTCGTTGTCAGCATCCACATCAGTCTTGTCTAGGTAGGGCTGCTCCATCATCGAAGCCGAATAACTTGGCTATTGGTTTAAATTTATGCCTTGTGCCACGAATTCACATGCTAGTGGCACGTATTATTGAGATTATGATTCTTGATCTTAGCCACCCATCACTACACTAAAAGATCTATTCCAGCGGTCAGCGATTGCAGCTCCAAGATGATTTACGAAGGCAGACATTTATGGGGCGAAGACTCCGTCAACAGAAGCAACAAGGGGGGACAGTGTCGCATATCGCATTTCACAAGCGTTTGAATATTTCCTTATTTTTTCTTCTTCGGCGGATTTTCATACAGAGGCGACAGGGCGTTGAAACGTTGAAAAGAAATCAGAATTTCTTGGAATGTTTGACGATAACTATGTTTCCAATAAGCAAAAAGATTCTAACTAATCCACAACCTTGATTAGGACTACTTAGAATCCAATATACCAGGCAAACATGTCGAGGCAGTATTAGACAACAATCAAACACAAACAACGCGCCGAAAACCAACACTGAAATCGGCGCCGAAACAGACAGGATTCCAATAGGTCATATCACCCGAGTGCCCGCAATTACGGCTGACTGTCCACCCACCCACTCGACATTTTGATGCAATAGACAGCCAGCCACTTAACTCGAACGACATCTATAGAACAAACAAATCCACATGGCACCCTGTAACACATGACGCAAACATAAAGTTTTATCGTGCGTAGATAATAATTTGAATAAGTGTCGATTTTAACATGAAAATGTAATTATGATAAGCTATCTTGATTCTGTGAAGCATTAAAATAATGTAAGTGACAATGAAAAAATTTAAACATAAATGAGAATGATGAACAAAATGGTAAAGATAAAAAGAAGAGTTTTGTTACGTTGCAATCCAGCACCATAAATGCGTAACACACTAGCAATCACAAATTCACAATCTGAATCATTTTGAAGGATATTGCTAGTCCATTGCTTCATAAGTCGAAAAATGTGTCTGCTCAACAATGAATGTTGTTAAACTGTCAAATAGAAAGCCATTCCTACTATAGTCTGTTACGCAACTACCCCGCTGTCTGAAACATTTCCTCTTACCAATCATCCCAATTTCGAAACTTCCCAATTCGAAATTAAATATAATCCATTGGATATAAATTATTTTCATCAGCCAATTCTTTTCTCGACGCATCGGAAGTGTGATATTTATTATTGTGTTTACTTCAAATGTGAAGTAAACAAAAAAATGAATTTTGCAAATCGGCTTATAAATAACGGAGATCTCAGGCAACAATCATAAAAAAAACAACCAAATTCAGAACCTCATACTTTTTTTGAAGTCGGTTAAAAAAATGTTAACCTTTATCTAAATGCATGTTGTAAAACAAAATAAAAGTAAACTCGATAGTCACAAGCGAAAATCGAATACCTACCTATTAGTTCGCAAAATATCAATGCATATTTTTGCAAGGTAAGTTAGAGGTGGTCATTTTCTTTTATTATAAAACTCCAAACTAAGCGAACTAGATAAGTGGAGATATAATTATATTAGTATTAGCCTTTCCTTTAATTCTTGTGGAAAATTTTCAGTGAAATTCAGTTCGCATCTCTATGTATTTATTTATTTATTTCGGGATAACAAACAATTACACAAACATTGTAATAAACAGGTAGTGAGAAAAAAGACATTACATATGTGTAGCTCACGAAGTTATCCACATCTTAAATACTATAAAATTATTATGGAACTATTTGCACACGAGTGAAAGTTAAAAGGCAAAATCTTAAGATATTTTTTTTAATGAAAAGAAAAGATAAACACTATTTTTTAAACAATAATAGAAAAAGAACAAATAAAAAAGAAAAGAAATCAATCAATGTAAAAAAATCTAAATTTCTAAATTACCCCCCTACACACAAACACAAACCAATTTTTACCTCTTTATAATAGTAGTGTACGACAATGTCACGTTTTAGTGCGGCTTCGTAGAGTTGCTATCTTCGTCTGACATTGGCGCCGTTTCCCTTCACTTCACTTCCCTTCGTTCACAAACTAAACTAAATTTAAGTTTAATATTTATTTAATTTTATTTTTTTTGTTTGTTTCAGTCCCGTACTAACCCAACAAGATCTGTATTGCGTTCAATTGTATCAATCAAAGATTTTTTTTTTTCTCGTGCACACTTGTTTTTCTATTTTCACTTTAGACATTGGCAGAATAGTCGACATCGGCTTTGCTTGCCATTTATTAAAAATAGAATAGAATAAATTTAAGTTCTGCGCATCTTTTTCTTTCTATTTCATTAAGAAAAGGACAAAAGATAAATATTAGTTTGGTCCTGTCAAAGTAAGATACTCCATGGACAAATTTAGTCGTAATTAAAAAATTGGCTACTAAACATACATCAATGGCGCCGATTCCCTTGTTCACAAACTAAACTTAAATTAAGTTCAGTGCATATTTTTCTTTCTATTTCATTAAGAAAAGACATTAAGAAAGGACAGAAGATAAATAATAGTTTTGTCCTGTTAAATTAGTCAGCGTCTGACGTATTTTTAGTAGCCAGTTTTTTAATCACGTCTAAACTTGTCTATGGAGTATCGCAAATTGCCAAAAAAAAAAAATCTCAACAACACAATTATCCTGAAAATGTGTTTGTTTATTCATAGTTCTTTTACAATACAGGTGGGTCGCACGGCGCTACATGTAGCCTGCGAAGGCGGTCACTCCTCAACTGCTGCGTTCCTAATGACCAAAGGCGCTTCAAAGGAGGCACGAGATAACTCGGGACGAACCCCACTGCACTTAGCGGCCGTGCATCGACACACTGAACTCGTGAAAGTCCTCCTTGACGCCGAATGTCACGTGGACGCTGTGGACAGCGTGAGTTTATGCTACCTTAGTACTTCAATCCTACGTTTTTGCGTGTTCCTGTGGACAATAAAACACATGAGACAAAAATGTCTCATACATACGCCATGTGTTCAAATAAAATATGGTTTATTTTTACGCACTTTTTTACCATGTAAACTGTTATAAAGTAACTTTAAGGTGTTGAGATTATGATCTAACAAAATTATAAACATGCCGCCATATTTCCGGAAATCAAAATAAAAAAAGTCATATGGTAAATTAAAAAAAAAACAGACTGATAATGACATAATTTGTCATGATTTTGTGTTTGTTTTTCCTCACAACATTAACTTAAAGTAGGTACAAAAGTTGTTTTGGAAACTGACAACAATACCCACCCAAATCACTCGAATTTGTCGTTCACACAAAGCTCGCAATTATAGAAGACGTAAATAAAAGAAAACTTTATGAATAAAACATTGTGAGCTCATTACCTGCTTGTCGGGAGAACTCGGGAGCGTGAATAACCGAAATAACAATGTTTTGTGGTTTTATTTATTAAGCGAGACAGGTGGCCCTTGAAATATTGACCCTTATTTCAGTTGCATTTAAGTGCAGATTTTATTGTCAATTGCTTTTACAGAACGGTGTGACTGCATTGCAAATGGCGTGTGCTCAAGGTTGTCGGGGCATTGTGGAACATCTGCTTGCATTTGGCGCGAATGTACATATGCAAAACAATGTGAGTCGATGTTATTCTGAAGTACCTATTATTATTTTTGCCCATTGTTTCAATGGTTTTGTAAAACAGTAAAGTGTGAAAACACAGAAATGTATTAGGAAATCATAAGCCTCTTAAGTTCGAATGTAAGTTAGGAATAGTGCTGCGAGACCCGAATAGAGAAAGATGGTGATTATTTATAAAGAAAAACGTTATGTATAAAATAATTTCAATACTTTTTTTATAAACTAATTTACTTTAAATAACAGGTTGGCTCATCAGCACTGCATGCAGCTTGCGCAGCGGATGCCACTGATATCGTAGAACTACTCCTGGCGCATGGAGCTGACCCTGCCCTCACTGACCAGGTACAGCAATATCTTACTTTCCATAATACTGTCAAAACTTGTCAGAATTGAAAAGACAATGCCCTCCAAAAAATTATAAAAGAGTTGTTATCAGGGGACACCCGGGTTTGAACCGGGGACCTCTCGATCTGCAGTCGAATGCTCTACCACTGAGCTATATCCCCATATGTCTGCTCGTACCAAACAAAGGATTCCATTTTGTTATCTAGTCAAGCTTGTGCCGTCATTATAATTAACATACATTCTGGAAAGGCAAGTTGATAAAGCCATATTGTACGCCCACTGATAACGGTAATTTTATCGCTCTCCTAACAACGATGACTCAATCACTACTACACTGCCTACATATCTACTGTGATTTGATTTACAATGCTAGCGTGGAATTTGTACGTGCGAACTGCCGACGTCGACTGTAAAATTTACGATATTTACCAAGCGCTACAAGAGTCAAGAAGTTTATTCAAATTGTATAACCATGTTTGGCGTCAGCTCGTTATTTTAAATGCGGTATACACACTAAAACAACAGATTTAAATATCGTATAAATAAACACTTTTCTCGATCTCTATTCGAGACGTTTTATGTGTCAGAGCCCAGAGGTTGTTATTGTCACGTCACACTCCTTCTTTTTCAAAACATTTAATGGCTTACCAGAATAACCACCAAAAACCAGTTTAATTTAAAGGTAAACCAAAGAAATACATCATTTTAATTAATTTCAAGGACCACAATTCTGGCGGAATTTATATATTCATATTTGGTTGGTTGGTGTACCAGGCAAACAGAAATTGAAAGGTATCGTATTTAATATATTCGATTGCAAACAATCACGCGGCTATGGAATTTGCATGGCTGAGTACGTAAACATTCTGAAGGATTTCATACATTATTGATGGCACTCTTTCGATCAAAACGGAAGTTGTATAATTTATATATGTTTTTCTTTGTTGGGTCAAATTTTGATGTTCAGCCAAATTTCTGACAACGTGGGCGCCTGATTCTAAATCACAGGAAAATATTGTGTTTCATAATTTATTTAGATACATTATGTAATTTTTGCGAGTCGAACTTCTTATTGATGTTCCTTGCCCTGGGGCGGGCGGAGGGGTCCGTCAGGCTCTTATTGATCTATTTCGTAGTCTTTATGAAAAATACGTTTAGATATACCCAACGGCGTATCCAGGGGGGGGGGGGGGTGGGTCATGGGGGTCATGACCCCCCCCCCCCTGGGCTGGTTCCAGGACTTAGGTGGACCACTAATTGAACATAATGATTTTATTTGTATATTTTGTCACAATACAGATTTTATGTAACTACATACCTTACCTTCAATATTTAATTAATCACTACATAGTATAAAACAAAGTCGCTTCCCTGTCTGTCTGTCCCTATATATGCTTAGATCTTTAAAACTACGCAACGAATTTTGATGCGGTTTCTTTTAATATATAGAGTGATTCAAGAGGAAGGTTTATATGTATAATACATGCATAATATAGTAGAGAAACACTGATAATTTTAGAGGTTTCTAATGTGATGTCGTAAATAAACACATTTTTTTGCGCTTAATTGTAAACGTTGGCTGAACACTTCGAGATACATCAAAATAATGTACTACAGTATTGTACACCTTAAAAAGGCCTACAAAAAAGTCCGCAATGGTATATGTCTATCTCTTAGGGATAGCCCACAATAACCATTTTTTATCCTTAACTTTTTACGAGAAATAATGGCTCTAAAATTATCAGTCTTTCTCTACTATATTATGCATGTATTATACATATAAACCTTCCTCTTGACTCACTCTATCTATTAAAGAAAACCGCATCAAAATCCGTTGCGCAGTTTTAAAGATCTTAGCATGCATAGGGACAGACAGACAGCGGAAAGCGACTGTGTTTTACACTACGTACGTGCGAAGCCGGGGCGGGCCGCTAGTTTAATATAATATAATAACTTTGTATGATGGCAAACGTTTGGGAACGAACGCATCGAAAAGGGTATAGCAGGTTAAGCATTAAGAATGTGCCCCCAGAGCCACATGTAATGAATATCATATTGTTATGTACGTTACTCATTTACATTACTATTTATGTAGTTTTTGACTGCCGATCTCTTACTGTCAGTGCGTGACCTTGAAAAATGACCTGATAACAGCAATTTTTCTACAGTGATTTTACTTTTGGCAGCATTTTATTATCCATAGTATGGTGCAAAAGCTTATATTTTTAAAAGTTCAGATTTGTATTCTTTGTTTGTGATTTGTGTACTTAACTGCATGCCAGACTCTTACGGGGTTAGCAGAGTGGATGGAGCGAAACTTTTTCCTATTTAGTATTATTATTATTAAACATATCATTCAAAAGTTTAATATGTAGACTTGTAGAGTCACAAATAGGGACTTGAATAATGAAAAAAACTTTTTTGAAGATGTTGCAGGTATCCGATTTCGATGAAACTTATAACAATAAAATCTACGCATTAAGAGCTGTTTTTCAGATTTTTTTAAAAGTGGTCACTCTGTTAGAACTTACTAATTATAGCCAAGAAAAAAAATATTACTATTAAAAATTTCTTTATTATTAGCAAAATAATTAAGATAAATATATGTAATATTTGTCATAATATTGTCTATAGTTTGGCTTTGGAATCACATTCCTAGCTCTATTAGTTTTAGAGAACGAAATGTTTAAAAAAATTGCTGCTATCAGGTCATTTTTCAAGGTCACGCACTGACAGTAAGAGATCGGCAGTCAAAAACTACATAAATAGTAATTTAAATGAGTAACGTACATAACAATATGATATTCATTACATTTGGCTCTGGGGGCACATTCTTAATGCTTAACCCTTTGAATTTACATTAATAAAATACCTACTTTTTACTTGTATCTATTGTTATCAAAATTAAATTATAAGTTCTTGACTTGACCACGATTATGTAACCCCCTCCTGGCGCCAAAGCTGGATCCGCCCTTGGATATACCTATAACATACCTCCATTAAATACATACTGTGATAACAGCCTCAAAAATATGAACGTTATAAAACTATTTTAATTGGTTAAATGCCCTAAGGCTAATCACTCACAAATTACCAAAATTACGGTGATTTGTAAGTATTTAGTATTAGGCATTAGCCAGGCATTTCACCGGTAGGTATGCCCGTCGCTTGGCAAAACATACCACCAAATAATTAACCCTCATTGCCCATACCATACCAAAAACTTATAAACTAAGTTATTTTAATTACCGTACATAATTTCTAAACCTAAGAGTAGTAAACCAGCTTAGTAACATTTGCGTTTGCTATTCAGGGTAACATAAACCATGAACTACAGTAAATGTCGGGATTCGTTTACAGAATCAGGCGGCAGGCTCAGGTTCACTGAATTATTGAAGAGCCTCGACCTCCGCAACGGCTTGCTCTCCTGGTACATTCACATCTATTGCATAATACAAATTTCAAACTGTACGCCGTGTATGCTGTAATACTTTACTGAAACAAAAACGCAAGACAAAACGGAAACATCAGTTTGAAAACTTAACTGTGGACTTTTCTTTTACCTATTTTATGACTTCCAAGTTGTCATTGTAAACCATACACACATTTTCCTGTTCATTGATAAAAGATTCCTTATTGGTTGATTAGCCTTACTGATCAGCCTAACAAACTCGTACTTAGTTCTATTTATACAATGAGATTAAGAGACTAGTACTTAATAAATCTTGCTGCAACTAATAATTTAATGATTCTAGATTACGCATTACCTCACCTGTAGCCCGTGCTTGTAGCCTTGTTAGTAGCGCTATTTAAAGAGCAAGAGGAATCAAAAGATGGTTACGCCATAAAACAAGTTAGTTACATAATCAATCAATGAGGGTTTTCTGAAATGACGTGCACTAGGTGGCAGCACTGAGACGTCAGGTCAAAGCGCCTATATTTTCTTTAGTCATGACTGAATGAAAAACGAATGAATGAAACGAATGATGAACGTCATCATATATTTTAAATTAATTATCGAAATAGAAGACCTCTTGGCAAAGTGGCGCCAACTGGTGACGTAAATTTTTATGAAAACCCTCATTAACGTACGTTTCCAAACTTTTTCCTGTGATTTTACTGATGACGTGTGGACGTCATCAGTAAAATCACAGGAAAAAGTTTACCCACTGTAGTTTTATGTTTGCCTGGTAGTTAGCTAGTAAATGAAAAACTAAAAGGTTTCCTCTACATTTATGAGCTAATTATAATAAATAATATTGTTATTGTTTTCTTTCGTTTAATTAATTTTACCAGACGACAAGTTTGCTGTGTGCTGGCACGTGGGGATATAG
This sequence comes from Eremobia ochroleuca, assembly GCA_949629135.1. Taxonomy (NCBI): domain Eukaryota; kingdom Metazoa; phylum Arthropoda; class Insecta; order Lepidoptera; family Noctuidae; genus Eremobia; species Eremobia ochroleuca. The sequence goes on from OX451397.1 coordinate 3,195,624, forward strand.
CTCAGTGGTAGAGCATTCGACTGCAGATCGAGAGGTCCCCGGTTCAAACCCGGGTGTCCCCTAGCAACTTCTCTTTTTTTGTATAACTGTCTGTTTTTTTTTTAATTACTTTATGAATGTACCAAATTAGGAAAACCATTTTGATTGGTAAAGTAATCTAGCTAGCTTATCTACATTCACTATAACTTTTATTAGTTTAGCTTATATTACCAACATAAATCTGCCGAGCCTATTCACAACTATGATAGGGTCGGCTTCTAGTCTAATCTAGTCCAAATGTAACTGAATACCAGTATTTTATAAGGAGTGGCTGCCTATCTGACCTCTACAACCCAGTTACTGGGTAACACGTTACCCAGTAACTGGGATGGGATGGAATAAAATTGTATAAGAGGGAATCACTTTTCAGTACGCAGCCCAGTTGACGGACGTCACACAGCTAATGTCAAAAAGGGTGCGCGTCGTATGTTCTTAACAGAAGCTTCTAGAATGTTCTAGAAGCTTCAGCTTGCCCTCATTAGCCAAGAACATTAGCGGGAACGAGTTTTCGCCAGAAGCGCGCGGGTTGAGGCGGGACCGGTTAAAAACATTTCGCGTTTTAAGCTGTATTTCTTCTGCCTGAAAGTAACTCCACACAAAAATTGAATATTCAATTCTGATCCTCAACGCTATTCCAGAAATAATATTTATTATGCTGAATTTTGAATCACAAAACGATTTATTATTGTAAACAGAACCAGACCAGTTATTTTTGATTTAAATAATAAATCCGTAACAATGTATTTACAAGTTATTTGTATTTGTCCGTTCGACCCATGGGAATTTACCGAAAGATAGAATATAGTTTCAGTTTTACCATTTTTTTCAAACTACCTATGTTATTAAACTTTACCACAGACGTTCTCTCACCTCATTTGAAATATTTCAATTATCCATTGACGCTGATTAATTGGACTTGAATTAATTATCTCGCCTTACTATTCTGCTTCAGCCATTATTAGCCTAAAAGCACAGAACACACAACCGAAACAATTTCCAAGTTGACTGTAGCCATGTAATTTTTGGAATATAATGTAGGTAGACAGACGCTTTAGTTTGTGTAAATAATTTCATTACCACTGTTCTCAAAACGGTGAACGACCACATCGTGAGGAAACCGGCATGTCCTAGAATCAAAATTTCGAAGACATGTGACATCTAAGTACCTACCCGCAATGGGCCGGTATGGTAGATAACAGCCCACTTTCTCTCAAAGATAGGAGGCGTGAGTCCCAGCAGTGGGAATATTATTGGCTAATTATGCTATGCGTACGCTTATACATTATCTGCCTAGCCTTTTCCCAACTATGTTGAGGTGGACTTCCAGTTTAACCGGATGCAGCGGAATCAGCAGCAGCAGTATATGACGTGGATAATAATGAAAAACTGACTATTATGACACAGTTTTAACATCCGTTTATCCGTCTTTACATCTTAATCAAAATCTAACAACAAATTAACATATCCATACACCAAAATAACGTTCACGTTACCTTGACTAGCTAATGCTACACGTCGTTTGCTTAGGATCTCATTACCCATTCAATTTGAAACTTTGTCAGGCGGAGTTGCCCTAAACACTCTGCGAAAGAAGTTCGAAGGGTTTACATTCAGGTACCAGGTAAACAGAAACGTGAAGCGATATGCACGATTATGTGAAAGAAAAACAGAAAAGAAAGGCTTTTGACAAGCGAACTGTCCGTTGAGCACGAGGCTTATAAGCTGACGTACGAAACCCAGTCTGGAACAATGGTGCTATGCATCAGTCCAGTTACATTCTTTACCTACGCGTCCCAAGTGTAACAAGGGCTGCTCCATTATTTATAGGTACCTAGCTCCTTGCATAACACGTCATTTTGTAATGGCAAGTATCCTCGAAAATGGTTATATCCTAAAAATAGAGAGGATAAAAATAAAAACGCTTTTAAAATACAGTCAGGGTATCTCATTTCCACTGACGTTTCCAGTGGTCTCAGTCCCCGGTGAGCGTGGCGGGCGGGGCGGCCGAGTCTCCCCCCGAAGGTTTCCGACGGGCTGCAAGGGGATCCTTCTCAGCTATACTGGACCTGCTGACTGCCACCGCCAACTTGGAGATACCGCACCAGGTTTGTTTCATTTTATTATCCTTGTCCACAAAGCATGGAGTCGCCTCACCGGCCGCTGCTATATAGAGTCGGTACCGACCGTCAAAATTTTTCATACAAACCATGCGTGTCATTGCGCTTCATCGTTTAGGTAGAGGTACTCATAGAAACTGACGGGCCCTGACAATTCCAACAATGCCCTGCGACTGCTGAGATGTCTTGCGCTTAATTGCGCCAAATTCGGACACGAATATTACTCGTATTCGTAAAGGCGTTTTTACTCGCTACTGGCGCGGTCCGGCGATTTCGCGCCATCTGTGGCCGAGGCCTTACCAATTAAGTGACTTCAGAAAATCTACAGTTTTACGTGTGTTTTGTGCTGTTGTTTTAAAACAAAGGTAAGGAAATGAATATTTAATTAGCATTGCACCCAACATTATAATAAGTCAAAAGAAGTAGCTATATAGATATCAGCATCTGCTTCAAAGTTTCAACATCCCGTACGGATTTTCTAAAAACCTGAAGTAGAAAAAGATTTTCGCTTATTTACCCACCCTTGAGTAACATCAACAGATTGGATTGTTAATCTTGCTAATACGTTCCCTCAATAATGTAGATACTTATATGTTGTTCTTGTAAAGGAATCATTAATCTTTCTCAAAAGATATGTAACAAATAACAAACAAAAACACGCCACATTAATTCTCGAAACATTTTCTTTTCTCACCACACTTATAGTCCAGAAGTACCTCCTTGGGTACCAGGCAAACAGGCACCAGGGGAAGGTAGCAGCCATAAAAGAATCAAACAGTTAGATACGAGTAAGAAAGCCAAATCGAAAGATTTGCCAAGTACACTAAAAGCTAATGGCGAAACTTTTAATATGCTTCCAATCCGAGTTTTCCGGGGCGGAGAGCACAACTAGCTACTTACCAATATTTTATGATTCCTATTCTATTACAAAATACCTTTTATGCCTTATCCAAAGGAAAGTTAGGCGGAAAAACAAGCTAAAGTGTGATTCTTAAACTGTTGTTTGAATAAATAGAATGATTTACTTTTCAAACTTTTCCATTACTCATGAAAAGTTTTGAATGAAATAATTTGGTACTTAATAATATCATTTTATGAAGCTTTCGAGGTTTTCAAGATAAAATACATTTTGAAAACTTTATATCGTAAGTACTTTTCTTTATAGGTACATTTGGTAAGTTATGTGAATATCTATGGAATTTAAAAGTTGTAACGGTATTTACAAAAAAAAAAAAATAACTCTGGTTGTGCCTGAATCAATATGTATTTTTTTTTTGACATATGTACCTAAGTATAATGTTTTTTTTTTTATATATAATACTAACCGACGCTGTCCCACTTCTGGGAAAAGGCCTCCCTCTCTCCTTCCATCTTTCGCTTTCCAAAGGCTGGCAAACTTAAATGGGGCTGGGCAGGACATGTCTGCCGCATGAGCAAACTGTTGGCTTAAGTAGCAATAAGTGGTGCCCTTAGACAGTGAGGCGGGGTCGCGGCAGACCACGTAGGAGGTGGCGGGACGAACTGGATAGGTTCCGTCAAAACTGGAAGGAGGACGCCGGGCTCGCGAAAGATCCTATGTTACACTACAAAATTATTGAAACATATTTTTTGTAAACACCACTCGTAAATACCATCACAAGTCACAACTTTTAATCCAAAATAAATATTTATTCTATTTTTATTTATTTATTTATAAATAAATATTTTTAAGACGTATTTTAAGTAACCTTCGCAAAATTCCCAGAAAAATATCAGAGCCGTAGTTCAAACGGATTATTAATTCATAATCCTTTTGAACTAGGTATGACTAAACTGAGTTTTTAAATTTTTCATCATATAAATTTCATGAGAATTACTCGTAATTTTTCATGAAATTTCCGACAGGCCACTCAATGTTTAAAAGATGAAACTGTAAGTGTTTTGTTTTTTATAATAACAGTTGCTTTGGTACACGCTTTTCAAAACTCAAACTCAAAGCATTTATTTCAAGTAAACCAATTACAGGCACTTTTGTATTGTCAAGGGGTCGGTCAGTCAGAAAGATGAAGCTAGTTGCCCATTCCAAAGCGTAGTAGGTACCTGTGGAGAAGAACGGGCAAGAAACTCCACGGACACTCTTTTAAATCATAAAAATTGTTACAAAATTTTGGTTACATCATTCAAGTTGAAATTATACATGTGAGAACGATGTACAAAGACGTGCATGTTAAAAGCGTCCGTACTAAAAAAGATAAAAACAAAAAACAATACAGAAATGAAAATACTCAGATTAAAATAAGAATAAGCCGTGGCGGCTAAGAGATGACCAGTCCCTACTGGCGGCGCCCGTTCACGAACATGACGTATGGATCAGCACCAAATCTTTATTTATTAGATACCTACCAATTGGGTATCCCATTTGCATATACGGGGTGTCCGAAAAGTCATGGATTACCTTTTATCTGCTGATGGGCCACATTGAGATCTACCAATAAAAAAAATGACCTACCAATCATTTTATTTTTCACCAGGGCCCATCAAAATAAGGTAAATTTTTTTTTGGTTCAAATTTTAAGTTTGAACCTAAATTTTAGGTATTTAAGAGATGATATCTGTAACTTTCTTGTATTCAATCGATAGTAGGATGATTCAAGATGAAAATAAAAAAAACCTGTACTCAAAAAAGTTTTCATTCGTAGAAATGGCATGGAAAAAACTGATCAAAGGTAGAGATTTTCCAAAATTTCATTCAACATCAAAAAACTCGGAAACCATAAGACTTTTACTATCGTCATTTTTCCAAAAGACCAAATGGATATTCATTTGGTCTTTTGGAAAAATATTAACTAGAAATATGTAAAACCATCAAACTGCCCCGAAAGGTGGTAATGTTTAGGGGGCTATTTCACCCCCAAAAAAGGGGCGCAGGCAAAAAAAAAAATACGTGTCTCTTAAAATTTGATGTAGAATAACATATATCAGCCACAAAAAATCGGCGGTGACACGTCGGGATACCTTCCTTGTTAGTAGAATTGGCACTAAAATTTGTACGTCCTATAAAGAACTTATCTGTTACTAAATTGAGATTACGAAGTTAGGACGGTTCCAGCCAGTTCCATTAAAACATTTTGCACATCCTGTGCGGCCATACGGGCCGTAAACTATTTTAAATGGAAAATGTCGTTACTCTTTCAACGTTGAACGTAAGCCTATCCAATTTGATAACAGTTCCGGACGTGGGTACGAAGTTTAAACCTCGCAACCGAAGCATAGTAAAGTTCATAATTAAAAGTTTTGAGCTCAAACCTGCAGCCTTGCGGTTAAAAAAAGCGAAAATAATGAATTTTCTGAACTAAAGTTTATGTTGGGGAAAGCAAGCAGTAAAGTCGAGTTTCTGAACACTTTTACTAGCGTAGTATTCCATATGCTTTTAGGGTAATGATACCGTTTTTCTTCATATTACTAATACAATACAGTAGGATAAATGTGAAAGTGTACTAAGGAATAATGTATAAAAGAAAAAAAAACCGGCCAAGTGCGTGTCGGACCACGCACAATGAAGGGTTCCGTAGTTAGAATGAATTTATCCCAAGAACAAACTTAACATTGTAGCTGAAAATCATGTTCTCCCATACATTGCAACCGCAAATGTAAGTTGGTCGACTATTACTCGAACGTGTAAAGCCTACTTATCTGCGATAGTTTTCCTTTTAATTTGTTATAGGTATATACTACTACCGTGATTTTTTTCACATATCCAGACTGAGAGATAGACACCTGACTCTAACAAAAATTAGCACTTTCAAGCTTAATATTTAACCAAAGGATATCTGAATCGAAAAATTGTTTCCACAAACCCGCAATATTTTTGGAAGACCTATCCAAAGATACCCCACACCATGGGGTAGACGCGAGAAAACACGTGCACTTTACGTGTAGCTCAGGTACCCTAAAAAAATGTTTTTTAATGTTTTTATTTTACCACTTTATCGGAGTGATTAATATGTATCCATGCCAAATTTTAGTTTTCTAGTACTAAGCGTCTCTGAGCTAAGCTGCGGACGGACAGACGGACATGGCGAAACTATAGGGTTCCTTGCTGACTACGGGACCCTAAAAATGTTGCTTAAGGGGCCGAAAAGAGGTCACACGTATGTCTTACAACAGGATCATGCCGAGAGCATCTCCTGGCCTCCTGGGTTCAATCTACTAAATAAACAATTTTATTGGCTACACACACAGCTGAAATATTTCAGTAGGTATAGCTTCACTAGGTAGGCGGTAAAGCGAACCCGGGGAAAAGGAAATATGTAGGTATTAAATAAAATATCGCGTTTCGATACTCGATACAAGTAGCAATAATAAATACTTAATAATAATCATTTATACACGTAACGTTGTCGGCGTCACGTTTCGCTGCGTGTTGTCGCGTAAACGTCCTCGGAAACTTCGATATACGACATCTTTCCGCCAAAAGTCCTCTTTCAGGCAGGTTTGTAGATGCTGGGTTGAAACTCGTACCACGAATGACTTAAAGTTGATGTTGTAGAGCGATACCTACCTAGGAAATATGAATGGATCTTATTGTAGGTAGGTTTACGCTTTGTAACGTAAATTTACTTTGCCAGGTATAAGTAGATTTCTATCGACTTGTTTATATTTGGCACAAACAGATTTTGATTGATTCCTCTTTGCAGTTCTTTGAAAGTAATCTAATGGTAACAAGCAATTAAAAAGCTTTTTTTGTCTAAAAAGGAAAATCAAGCAAACATGTTCGTATCATGAAGAAAAATAAAGATAGAATATACCTACGTTTATTTGCGGTAAACATGACACAGAGAAAGAACACAAACACAAAAAAAAAAACACAAGCAACCAGTGTCAGTGTTAGATGCCCAGCCACAGGCATTCGAAAACATCGTTGATAATCAAAATAACTATTAGATATTTAAGTAAAACAACCTCAGGCCACGCCGGGGCCCAACCGCCGGGATTATTTCCCAAGAAATATCATATTTTCTTTCATATCTCCAACTACCGACAGGTTACTGGTTATCTACCCGCCGCTCCCCGGAAAATCTCGTTGTAATAAAAATATGACGTATTTTTCTATTTCAGTATATTCGTACATGACTTCCAGATATTTTCCGAGGGTGGATAGCAATATATTTCGTTGATATTGAAATGTTTTGAGGGTTAATTCATCGCGGAGACAAATGGAGATTTGTTTTTATTTTCAATCCGCCAACGTCACGCGCGTTGGGAAAAGGTTGGTTGGGACGTCCGGAATTTTAAATGAACGCGTTATATTTTATAAATGGGTAGAATTTTGATACTATTTCGCTCTTTCGTTATTAATCTCCCAACTAGTTTACACGGCCACAAAATTAGGTATATTAAGTATATATAGGTACTTAATTATACAACGTGTAACGGAAAGGGGGTATCAACCCTGAAGGAGGTGAATGTGCTCATGAAACTCAACAACTTTCCCCAAAGAACATAGGTCGAAATATGAAAAAAAAATTTGGCCCTCCCATAGTAAATCAATCAGCTGGTAGTCAGTTTTGTAAGGGAGGGCCAAATTTTTTTTTCATATTTCGACCTATGTTCTTTGGGGAAAGTTGTTCAGTTTCATGAGCACATTCACCTCCTTCAGGGTTGATACCCCCTTTCCGTTACACGTTGTATACCTAGACAGAATATCCGCAAGTACACCAAAATTTAACTAAGCTCAATTCAGGGTACAACGCGATCTTATCGCTAATTGCGATATCTACCGGACAACCTAGGTCTAGGTACTCAATGGTATTTATTAAAGGACGATTATGTAAAGGCCAAAAAGTTTCCTACGTCAAAAATTGTAGAACAGCTTTTCGGGATTAGGTAGGTAATCCCGAAAAGCTGTTCGTAAATGAAACTTGGAGAAGAACTGCAGACCGATCGAGCTGAATCCAACTGGAGAATAACAAGTCAATTTTAGCGGAAAACAGAACTTTTAGATGCGGGAGGAACAAACAACGTGCATTTAAATTATTCCAATTGAAGGAAAGGTTGAAAAGCCTTCAATAATGTGGTTAATACGCATTTATTTTCCCATTCACATGTAGGCGATCATCCTTTACAGGAAAACCACGTAAGTACTTACGACGAAACACGATTACTCTCAGAAGTTTTTCCTTTCACATGTGTTATTGATACCACGCAAAAACCTTCAGCAATAACAAATTAGATTTGTAGGCGACAGACCGTGTAACACGAGAAAAAGATACTTACAAGTAGAGACACCAGCACATCAAGCTAACCGAAACTGTCAAATTTTCCCAATCAACTTTGAACCTTATGATTTAACGATAAAGTTGAAAATCAATTAAAGAAAAAAAACTGAGCCATTTAGATAAATCTAATCTAATTTGCATGTGTAAATATAGTATCTACTGTTAAACGACTTTTGTCACTGACGGCTGACTGTATCTAACCTAGGTAAATGATAAATGATCAAAGAATGAATGTGAATGTGATGAATCAAAAAAACACTTTTACACGTCAACATTAAATTATGTTACCAATTAAAAGTAAGTAGATGACAATGGTAATCGGTAGGTAGTTAAGAATATATGGATACTTTAAAAGGATGAAGCGGAAATCGACCTTCGGGTTTCCTGGAAACACTTTGAAGTCCCAAAGAGCTCCAGGGATTGTGAAATATCCTATATATACCTATAATACCCACCTTTGGATGGAAAGATCGACGTATTTTCAGTCACTCAATCGAGCAAAGAAAAGAGCTAATTTTACCATTTTCCAAGAAACGCCTATAAACAGAGTAAAAGCAGGTACCTACATACCTACCTACTAATGTTAGTGAAAGTAAAGTACTTACCTAAATAGTTCTGTGCCCAGAAAAAACTACAACTGTGCTTCACTCAAAGGACATTTTGGTTGTAAAACGTGAAATGTTTTTAAATTTTCTTCGGAGAGGCCTATATTCGTCTAAGAATTTTAACACTACAGTGTCGAATATTGCAGTTTTAGGTCAGGGCCATCTCTTGACCGATAGTGGAACTAATGTAACGTGTTTACATATCGATACCCATTACGTCCGTGAAGTTTCGCTAACTAATTTAATTTGACCCTGTATATTAATTAATTTACTGAAGTTTCCTTTCTATTTAAGTGTATTGTATAACTAGTAAAGTTAGTTGGTGCCCGCATAGTGAAGTGTGATGAGCAAAAGCCAATAATATCCGGATTTCCCACTAACTGTGTTCTAACAATGTTTCGTGTAGCTTTTAGTCAGAATTTAAATTCGAAAACTTTGCTTGTCGGTCGGTGTTGTGAGCTTACGCCAATTTCCTGTCATGATATCAATTTCCCGTTGTCCTGCCCGAATCGCTCCGTCCCGTCCGCGTCGGTCGTTATTGTTCAACATTGTACGCTGTCACACGGTTTTTCAATTTATTTTTTTAATTAGTTTAGGTACCTGACAGGTTTGATCGGAACAGCATGTCGATTCTCTCAAAATCTCACCGTGAATCTTGCGTGGAGTGAGCTGTCATCCCGCTGACGCTAGAGTTAGACTAAGCAAACATTTACAATCATAATCAAGATTTTTTTTTTTTTTATAAATTTATATAATTTCAAAATTAGTGTTTTAGTTGAGGAGCGTCGGAACGAAAACCGATATATCGAATTTACCATATTTTTCACAAATTAAAATAAAGCTTGTAAGTTTTTTAATATTACAAAAGTGGAAAATTATAGCATGTCAATTTGCAGTTAAAGTGACATCGATTGATGTGTGAAACTTGACGGAGGGTAGATACTTAATTTAGGGAGATACTTGGCGGACAAGTATGGATATATCGGTTTTTGACGCGATCATTTGGATATATCTGTTTTTGACGAAACCAAAATGGATATGTCGGTATTGAACTGAATTGAATTTGAACCGACCATTGTTGAATTGTGTAAAACTTAATAAGAATTATCGGTTTTTAATCCAACAACAAGAACATGTTGAATTTAAAAATTTATTTGCCGGTTTTGATTTGACCACAGTATTTTGATATTTTTTTTAAAATGGATGTAACTGTTTTTTAATTGATTTCTTTCCTGAAGGGTGTATAATTAAACATTTTGTAACAGAAAAAAAAAAAAAAAATAATGTCTTAATTAAGACATATCGGTTTTTGTTCCGACGCTCCTCATTTGTCAAAACATTACTATTTTGTGGGATTTTAAAATAAAATAGCAAAACAGAAACTTAGTCAGAACATAAACTTTGTTTTTTTTTTTCTCTCTTTTTTCCTAGATTACCTAAAACCCGACAAAATAGTAATGTATTGACAATGAAAATATTAGCTTTGAAATTATATAAAATGATCAATAGAATTAGCATAAAAATGTTATTAAAATCTCGATTATGATTGTTAATGTATGCTTGGTCAATCCCTAGTATCAGGTGGGATGACACTGACTGCTCACTCCACGCTCACTTTACCCAAGTTTTCACGGTGAGATGGTTACAGAATCGTACTGCAGGTACCTTATGTAGGTACACACTCTTTAGCGTTGAAAAAAGCATTGGAAATTCCCGTTTCTTTCCAATTCCGTTGTTTTTTTTTTATAATGTTTCATTCGGAACTAGCACGTAAATTGATAAAACTTTTTATACAACTGACAGCTCTATCTTTCATATTTTTCGATTTTATTGAAAAAAAAAGACATGAAATATATACTGGCAAATTTTCTTGAAACCTTCGAATGAAACATTGAAAAAAATAACGGAATTGAAAAGAAACGGGAATTTTCTCTGCTTTTTTCAACGCTAATACCATTTCGTTGTGTTAGGAACTTTTTTATATTTTATTGATCACAAGCAGTGACTGATGGGATTTCTCATCGACAAAAATGTCGAACTTCTATACAAACTTTCAGCCCCTATTTAAGCCCTTTAGGTGTTGAATTTTCAAAAGTCCTGTGCTAACCATCGTTGTAAAGGGAAGTCCTGTGCTCACCTTCGTTGTAAAGGGAAGTCTCATGCAAAATATCATGCTTCGTGACCTAGCGGTTTATATAGTGCGTGGAAAGCCAATGAATTAATTTAAGATTTTATGAAGTACGATAATTTCAGTGATAAATAGTTTATCTCGAATTTTATTTGACTTACGAGCCTATTACCTACCTGCTACCCTACCCGTCAAGAAGCGTTGATTAAAACTAAATTAAATCACTATAACAAAAGCGAAACCAATTGGTAGGTAAAATTCAAATTAGTCCAATGGAAATCAATTAATTGGCAGCTCTCAACTCTCAATGTGTATTCGGTTCAAACAATGAAGCGGCAAGCCCTTAAAAATAACCTGCAATCACCTGGGAGCAAGGCCGACGGTTTTAATTAAAGCTACCTCGGCATAGTATTACTATGACCTCGGCCAACTCCCCCCTTGAAAAATGTTTGCTTTCCTCTCCACCTCCCGTTTTTCATAACATTATGAGATTTAAGTGTATCTCCGAAGATTCCAAGAATGTCGGAAGTGGGGTCCCGTGTAAAATTATTCAATTTGCTCTGGAGCGAGGGCTGTTAGGTACATACTTAAAAAGTTACAACTCATGGCGGTACACTCTATCTATCCTAAATATAGGTAAAATGGCGATAATATGTAACATTAGGTACATTGAATGGTAAAGTTTGAAGAGGAAAAAGGGCTGGAAGTGCTGAAACTATGACAAACCTTGTTTCGTTTCTAGTCTGAAATGTATTTTATTCGTTTATCCCCTAGTTCTTTCTACTTGTCGAATTCCACTTACCTACCCACTTAACTTAGGGTAGTACCTCAGTATCCTTGATAAATGTTGTAGGTCCCCATAAGTAGATACAGGTACCTACTTACCTTACGGTTTACCTAGATAGGTACGAGAACATACGCATTAAAGTCGTCATTTCTCTTAGTTAGAAAATACACTAACTTTTCCAAATCAATATAATGAAATTATGTATATGTTCATTTTTTATTTACATAAATGAAACATCACGCCTTAATCCCGAAACGAACGAGCAGAAAATCCTTTGTGAGTTGTTGTGTAAGCTGTCACAAAATATTAAGCCAACATCTAATATTTGTCAACCCTAATCATTAGAGGTGGGTCATTGACGGTGTTTTGGTTAATGTAATTTAACTGTTAATCGTCAATGGTCAACAGGTTAAAAAAACTGTTAAATTATTATATTAACTGCCGTGCGATTCTGTAACCATCTCACCGTGAAAGCTTGGGTGAAGTTAGCGTAGAGTGAGCTGTCATTCGCTAGGGACTAACACTATTAAGTGCTCACTTCAATTATGATTTCACGGTGAGATTTTTACAGTATCGACCGGCAGTAGTACTATTCTGTAAAAATCTCACCGTGATAACTCGGGTGAAGTGAGTAGTCAATAGTCTCAATCCCTAGAATCAGATGGAATAACAGCTCACTTCACCTAATTTCTCACGGTGAGATTCTAACAGAATCGACGGGCTGGTTTTCAATGTTCAATCTTTCTTGTCTCGCTCACACATACAAGTGAGGTCCACCATGTTTACGGTCCGATGCGACGACGGCGACGCGACGATGTTCGGTATCGTTCGGAAGTATTCGTTTCGCAAACTAGGTAATTCTCAGAAATTAAATAAAATTATGGTGAAAAAATCCGTTGAGCCGTTGACGTAAATTAACAGCATTTTATTTTCAACCTGTTTATTTTTTTTGGAACTGATTAAAATAATGTGTGCGTTACTCCAGCGGAATGTTGTCGCTTTTCAAGATTTCGGCTTGACAGAAAATTAGTACCCCATCTCGTGTAATTGTGCCCGAAATTAATAATTTGTGCGTCCAGCCGATCCAAAGATATTCACGAAAAACAGATTTCGCTGGAGTAACGTTACTGCAGCGACATGTTTTTTTACCCGTGGTCGTAGCTGAATACAAACTAGCTACTTAGATAGATATAATTTGTGCCTAATTGTGCCCAAAAAATATAATTTGTGCGTCTTGAGGTTTCGGAGTTATTCAAGATTCCGCTGGGGTAACGTTTAGCAAATTGCTGTATCTCTTAAACGGCATGACATTCAACTACGATTTTTTTACTACGGTGGGTCTTAATTTGTGCAATTTTATTTTTTCTATAATTGACACCTTTGGATAATTAGATTTTTTTTTTCAAAAACACTAAAATCGATCCTCGCGCTTCAATGAGAAACCCTAGAAACTTACCAATTATGGTGATTTGTACCTTTCATGAACTCAAAGCATCATGTGAAATTCGATGTTTATATTCCAACTCCTTAGAGAGTTATTCCATTTTAATTAAAATCTGGCCACGATATAATGTAACGCTCCAATACATGAGTTATTATTAAGTGACTGATATTATGATTATACTAATAATTAGTACCCTTATTCAATTGTTTATCCTTAAAGTTTCAGCTGAAAAAACCTTCTAACTACTTAGATATAAGAAAAAAACGATAGGAAAAGAAATCACACGATTAACCGAACAAATTCGAATTACTACATCAAAGCGGGCTTACAGTACATTGTGCCAACCATCTTAAATATGTAGTACAACATTTCGTTTTTTGAAACAGTCTCTCACAAAAGTGTTACTTATAATTTATTGTTTTGTAAAACACGTAGGTATTACGTACACACAGTGTGTAAGCCATAAATGATATTAAGGATTTGCAAACCTTTTAACTCTCAGTCAAATGTTAGTAAGTACAGCAATCTAATAAAGACCAAAGGTTTATTTGACGAGAAAGTGTATTTTTATTGCCAAAAAAATAAAAGAAAAAATACCTTTATAGATTTAGTTTTTAATTGAAATAAAATAGCATGATTGATACCTCTGTAAAATTTTGTTTTATTATTTAGGTACCTACTTAATAGAAATATTCACAAATTGATCAAATTGAGGAAAGTGGATGTCTATGTTGTCTGTCTCAGCCAATTCTAAAATACATCTACCCTATGCTATGCCGTCAGAACGACCGGGATAATAAAATATTACTTGGCGGGAATCCCCAGAGTTTGTCGTTGCTTCATTCGAAGTTGCCGTATGGAATGTTTTTTTGTAAACATTCTTCAATGAAAAACAATGGTACCAACTTTCGTAAAACGCACTTTTAGTTCGGTTCGGTGTTAATTTTATTTGACACGAGTAATTGGCCGCCAATTTCGTGTGTGGAGAGCGTGTGCGCATTATCTTTTTCCCAGTAATTCAAGGAATTGTGTGTATAATTACAACGCGTGTAATTTCGGCTGGACAATACGCATTGGTTTTGTGGTACATTGTGCTTATGGTCACGTAATGGCGACTGTTCGGCACACTATGATGTAAATGTGTGCGTGAGGCGAGTTTGTACAGACCCCAGCATATCAAGCTACCCGAAACTGTCAGATTTTCCCAATCAACTTTGAACCTTATGCTTTAGCGATAAAGTTGAAAATCTATTAAAGAAATCTGACAGATTGTAGTAGCTAGATGTACTGGCGTCTGTACAAATGGTCCAGCATACTTACTGTGCTTCACTTTCGATATGCGTGGCGCGGAGTCCTCCTTTTTTATAAGTCTATGGTGGTAGAAGTGCATATTCGTACATAATAATTTAAGGCAAGTGACGTCATCAGGCCATACGAACCAATATCTATCGGTATGGAGTTATTAATATTTTTTAAATCTACTAAGTATCAAACTTTCGAAACATTATATCTGTAATAAACTTGACAATAAGCGGGCGCACTGCGGTGCGTTTACGTTAGTTCTGCCGCACTGGGCGGGGCCTACAGTAACAAAACGCATGACCGCAGTGCGCGCACTTCAGACATTCCATACTTCACAGATTATGCGTTAGAAAAACGCACCGTAGTGCGCGCTCGCCCTTAGGTCACTTCCTACTCTCTGATAACTCTCTATGTCACATGTTTATATAAAAGTAAATAAATAGTTACCTAATTAAACGTTTTGTACGCACCTGTACCCATAAAAATTCAATTATAATACTACAAATTTAAGAAGGTGGGCATAATGTACTGCGAGCCCGCTTTTATGTAGTAATTCGAAATTGTTCGGTTAATCGTGTGATTTCTTTTCCTATCGTTTTTTTCTTATATCTAAGTAGTTAGAAGGTTTTTTCAGCTGAAACTTTAAGGATAAACAATTGAATAAGGGTACTAATTATTAGTATAATCATAATATCAGTCACTTAATAATAACTCATGTATTGGAGCGTTACATTATATCGTGGCCAGATTTTAATTAAAATGGAATAACTCTCTAAGGAGTTGGAATATAAACATCGAATTTCACATGATGCTTTGAGTTCATGAAAGGTACAAATCACCATAATTGGTAAGTTTCTAGGGTTTCTCATTGAAGCGCGAGGATCGATTTTAGTGTTTTTGAAAAAAAAATCTAATTATCCAAAGGTGTCAATTATAGAAAAAATAAAATTGCACAAATTAAGCACAAATTAAGACCCACCGTAGTAAAAAAAATCGTAGTTGTATGTCATGCCATTTAAGAGATACAGCAATTTGCTAAACGTTACCCCAGCGGAATCTTGAATAACTCCGAAACCTCAAGACGCACAAATTATATTTTTTGGGCACAATTAGGCACAAATTATATCTATCTAAGTAGCTAGTTTGTATTCAGCTACGACCACGGGTAAAAAAACATGTCGCTGCAGTAACGTTACTCCAGCGAAATCTGTTTTTCGTGAATATCTTTGGATCGGCTGGACGCACAAATTATTAATTTCGGGCACAATTACACGAGATGGGGTACTAATTTTCTGTCAAGCCGAAATCTTGAAAAGCGACAACATTCCGCTGGAGTAACGGACACTAAAATAATGACTATTGAACTAATGCGTTTTGTGCGTTGACGTAAATAAACAGCTTATGTTTTCAACCTGTTTTTTCATTGACTATTAATGTGCGTGTGAACTGAGGGACCAAACTGGGAATAGCAAAATGAAAGTCCTAGGATTTAGTAGTAGACTTAAAACAATTGTAGACCGAATCTGGGAATTTGTAAGCCAATATATTAAAAACTACTGCCCTTAAAGTGTGGTCCCTCAGTTCTCACAGAACATCAGCCAGATCTCGGAAAGTATCTTAAAAATAAAGGTTTCGTGAATACAGATATTTAGTAGAGAATTTGTAAAGATATATACTAAAATAACAGACCACAAAGCATTAAAGATAAAAAAATATAACGACTGAACTGTGGTCCCTCAGTCCACACAACAAAGATACATATTTTAGTGAATATTACTGAATAAAACCCCTCATTTTCTACATAACGTTTTAGTAGAAGTCTTAAAACGTATTGTAAAAAAGAAATGGAGCAAAAATATCGAAGCATTCTGAAGATAACGATGATTAAGACTGGTCCCTCAATTCTCACCTCCACTGACATATGTGCGTGTGCTAGCTGCTAGATGAGAGGAATATCAGAAAGTCTAGTGTTCTTAACTTTTAGTAGAAAGTTTATACTAAATAATAGGTATCTAAAATGGTTAATTTCATACCTATTAGCTGAGATAATATTACTTTTTTAAACCAATGAAAATAGATAGACTAGTGTGACCACACAATGAAACAAAATGTAGACAGTACTATTATCAAAGACTATTATAACCACTTGACTGCGTATACAGTGCCCCGACGCACGAAAACTATTAGTATTTTGTCGCCTATGTATAGGCTACGGTACTAGTAGCAATTTTAGTTGTGTCCAAGTGTTAGACCTGCGTGCACGCTAAATTAATATAATTTTTTTATAACGTTTATGCAATTATAACGCATCAAAATGCCTTCATGCGCGGTGAAGTGGTGTGGGAAACATTCTTAGACATCTAGTTACAAAAAGGATGTCATAACTTTTCATCGGTACATAAACATTACGAAAAATTATTTTTGATTTAATCAGATTATAAGCCACTTTTTGAGTCGCGCGTTGATGTCTTTTGGAAAAGTCTCGTTCTTGTATTAGACAATTCTAATGCTTCTATCCCTTTCTTTCCTTTTGTATGTTTATCGTAAAAAATAGTGCTGTTATCTTTAATAGCTGAAAGTTGATATCGAGAAAAATAAAATGAATACATTTTTTATTCAATTCACATACTTTAATAAAATAACTATCTACTATTAACCGACTTCAAAAAAGAAATACCGACGAACTAAGAACCTCCTCGGTTTTCAGTTCGTCGGTTTTTTTTTTTTTTTGTATTTTCCGGGATTTTTTAGTTCTTTCTGTCCCCGACCGGGGCCGATCAGTCCATTTCCGGGATTTTTTTTTGTAATTGATTGATTTTGATTAAATATTATTTCTATGATTTTGATTTAGTATTTATTATAATGTTAAAATCCATTTTATCGATATCGACTATTTTCTCTTAGTGAAGTAAAGCAGCCCTAACGATGCAACTTGACCTTGAACTGACCAATTGCAGCCGCGCGTTCTTCCTCATCCCCCGGCCCGCGGTAGTGAGTCGTGTGCTTCGAAGAAATCGGCCCATACGCTCTCTAGTGGTTATATTCTCTATGACTATTATACTTCATTTAATATAGCATTATTTAGACGAAACGAAAATAAGGTTGTACGGTTAATTTAATGGTGGTGGTTTACATTGTATTATGTCCATAAGGATTGAGGTGCCACATTTCCTATATTCATGAAATTCAATACTTATTTAGTAGTAAGTTTAAAAATGTTGTAGGTTGGATCCTCGATTTTGTAGTATAATCCTTCAAAAGTCATATGAACATAAAGGTGTTGCCTCAATCTAAATGTTTGGATTGAGTAGCCACAAATTACAAGTAAGTATTGAATTTCATTAATATAGGAAATGTGGCACCTCAATCCTTACGGACATAATACAATGTAAACCACCACCATTAAATTAACCGTACAACCTTGTTTTCGTTTCGTCTAAATAATGCTATATTATTAGGTTGTCTCATAAATTATTGCCAGTTAAAAGACAAATTATTATTAATATTTTTTTATTCATAAAAATACATTTAATCAATTATATAGTCTCCCTCGTTATCAACAACAGTCAGCCATCTACTGGGCAAAGTTTGAATACCCTTCTCCCAAAATGAGGCAGGCTGGGACTCGAAAAAAAATTCAAGTTCAATTTTAATACTTCCAGAATTTTTGAATTTTTTTCCTAGTAAATGAAATTTAAGAGCTCGAAATAAATGAAAGTCTGAAGGCGCAAGATCCGGGCTATACGGTGGATGTGGAACAGTCAGCTATACTAGCTCCTCCAGCTGTTTATGTGTTAACTTGGCGCAATGAGGTCGTGCTTGTCATGCAAAAGTTGGACTCCAAGTCGTTTTGGCCGCTTAATTTTTAACATATCTGCTAGTTTGCGAAGCTTCTGCATATACAGATTGGCGTTGATAGTCTGATGAGTTCCCAGAAAATCATTCCTTGCCAATCCCAGAAAACAGACAACATAATCACATATACACAAACACAGCTCGCACGCACACACACACACAACACACACTCAACACACACACACACACACTACACACACACTCAAATACACTCGCGCACACACACAAATATTCCCCCGCGCAAAATTAGAATCGTTAATACTAATTTTGTAATTCCTATTTTATTTTAATTTCTTACTTTTACTTTCTTTCTTTTACTTTCTTTTTTTTGCTTCAATTATTTTTGTACATTACATTTTTTTTTAAGTGTCTTTTTTTTTTCTTTCTATGTTACATAAAACTTTAAGTGTGTTCTTTTTATTACGGGAGGACACTGGCTCCTGCAACACAGTTTTAACTAGTGCAGGAGTCAGAGAATTCCATATTCTGGTGTACAATCTGTTTTATGACAGTAAATAATTTTTAATTTAAATTTAAAAAAATTAATTTAATTTAATCTTACGACCATGTTCATTAAGTTTAAGCGGGGCTGGTGGATTTTCCCCGCGAGGAATCCAATAGGCATGACGCGTGTTAGTTTCATAATGTATCCAGCTCTCGTCACATGTAATAATGTCCTTGAGAAAGTCTGTGCGGACGAAGTAATAAACTTTGACAAATGGCCACACGAACGGCCCGGTCATGGTCCGTTAACGCATGAGGTGTCCAACGTGACATCACTTTGCGATATCCCATCGATTTGAGATAACGATCTATAGTCTTGTGGGATTGTCCAAGCGCCTTCTCTAAATCGCGCGTACTATAGTCTGGATGTAGCTCAAGTTTGTGACGCAAAGCATCTTCATCGAAGCTGGTTGGTCGGCCTGGGTGAGGTTGATATTCGCAGCTTATATCACCGGTGTCAAAACGCTTGTACCAGAAACGAACAGTCCGATCGCTAGTAGTACCCGGTCCAAATGCAGTGTTAATCTTTTTAGCCGTTTCTGTTGAAGAGACTTTAATTCGATGCTCATATAGCATAATAGCTCGCAGTTGACGCTGATCCATTTTCACTAAAGAATAATTATTGCGTTGCGTCCGCGCCTATTTATACCCTCACCTTAAAAGATACTCATCCTTACTAGAGAGATAGAACTTTCTTGAATTCACTTTAGTTTAAATACGAGAAAATTCGAGAAAAATAAAATATGGCAAGAACTTATGAGACAACCTAATAAATGAAGTATAATAGTACTGTCTACATTTTGTTTCATTGTGTGGTCACATTAGTCTATCTATTTTCATTGGTTTAAAAAAGTAATATTATCTCAGCTAATAAGTAAGAAATTTACAATTTTAGATACCTATTATTTAGTATAAACTTTCTACTAAAAGTTAAGAACACTAGACTTTCTGATATTCCTCTCATCTAGCAGCTAGCACACGCACATATGTCAGTGGAGGTGAGAATTGAGGGACCAGTCTTAATCATCGCTATCTTCAGAATGCTTCGATATTTTTGCTCCATTTCTTTTTTACAATACGTTTTAAGACTTCTACTAAAACGTTATGTAGAAAATGAGGGGTTTCATTCAGTAATATTCACTAAAATATGTATCTTTGTTGTGTGGACTGAGGGACCACAGTTCAGTCGTTATATTTTTTTATCTTTAATGCTTTGTGGTCTGTTATTTTAGTATATATCTTTACAAATTCTCTACTAAATATCTGTATTCACGAAACCTTTATTTTTAAGATACTTTCCGAAATCTGACTGATGTTCTGTGAGAACTGAGGGACCACACTTTAAGGGCAGTAGTTTTTAATATATTGGCTTACAAATTCCCAGATTCGGTCTACAATTGTTTTAAGTCTACTACTAAATCCTAGGACTTTCATTTATGCTATTCCCAGTTTGGTCCCTCAGTTCACACGCACATGACTATTAACCGTTATCGCGTTGACTAACAACGACCACCTCTACTAATCACACCCTCTTCGGTCACTGGCAACATTTGCGTCCGCATCGAAGATAATTTCATTTTCCTTTGGGTCAATTGATCAGAGAATTTTTCAAGTAGAATGGGTGAATTTGGGTCAAAAGTTACCTATCGTCTATTGTTAAAGGAACACCTAGATGTGTATTCTTGTAGGTTTAAATTTTCACTTTGAAAACAAGTTGTTACCAATACATCAAGCTACTACAATCTGTCCTTTAATAGATTTTCAACTTTATCGCTAAAGCTTATGGCTCAAAGTTGATTGGGAAAATTTTACAGTTTCGGGTAGCTTGATGTGCTGGTAGCTTTCACGGTGAGATGGTTACAGAATCGCACGGCAGCTGTAAGTTTAAGACTCATTGCTATGGTGTTGATTTCAGGATCAGCCGGACGGCTCATCCACGCCGCGCGATGACAAGTCCAGGGGCCACTCTCCCGCCCCCAGTGAAGGTAGGTAATGTGTCACTCCACTAAACCATATTAATTTCAATATCTAAGCTTCTCTTGGTTGGCTACTGTTTTAAGGTCTAATGTGATAAGAAATCTAATCAAGATAAATGGGTCTTCAGAAAGACCTTAACCGCTGGGTCTAGAAGCATAAAGTTGAGCACGAGAGTTCCATAAATAACAAAAACGAGTACTGAGGAAGGAATTTTGAAAACTCACCCCCTAAAGAGGCTAAATAGGGGTTGAAATTTTGTATGGAATATTGTCATTTTTGCCGATGGGAAAAGCCATATGTCTGGCGCACAGTTTGTATTAAATAAAATGTATGGTATGATCCAGGGGTGAAGCACGACAGTGAGAGGTGATGGTCGGCCAGCACTCTTCTCGATCGTCTGGCACAGCGCGGCTTTGCAGCAGACACTCGGCTTGCATTACCTCCCACAGGTACCTCCTCTCCGATTACCTATCTTACAATGTAGTCAGCCTGAATGAGATGCTTATAACCACGTGGCAGGTGCAGCAAACGATAACAGGCCCTGTGCGCATATCGTGGTACCTCTATACCACCCGTAGGTCCAATAGAATATTATGTCAATAAAAAAAAAAAATAGAAATCATTTATTATGTACCAAACATTTTATAGTTTCATAAACCACCAAACTGCGTAACAGTTTGTCGGTGGGATTAGCGCTCGTCTTGTTTTATTTATTTGGTTCAAATAGACACACTACAACCTAAAAAGTAAAAGCTATACTTAAATCTACACTAATATTATAAAGAGGAAAGATTTGTATCTTTGTATGTATGTATGCTTGTAATGTAACGAATAAACTTAAAAACTACTAGACCGATTACAAAAAAAAAATCTTTCACCCTCACCACCCCCACTGGTCACCCTCACTGGTTTCACCATCTAAAAGAATTAATTGGATTGTCTACAATTTTCCAAGCAGCAGTGCACAGGTCAGAATGCAAGGTTCCAGTCTAGTTCTCGTTCGTCTAGCAAGCACAGCGAATAGCGACTACCATTACCAAGTCACTATTCGAAAGCTCCTCAGTCAGCTCCCGTCAGTCCCACGAGAATAGAGAGAAGGGGATAAAAACACATGTCTTCACCCATGTCATGGTCTACCAAGTTTCTAAAGGCAACAGGCAGTCTGTCTTTTGCATTAAATTTAAAATATTAAGTATAGATTTCCAGTTCCTAAGCTCCCTTTGTTTCTATTCCAGGCTGCGCCCGCTACCGCGAGCTTTGCTACCGCGCTGCGCACGCGCACCTCCCCGAGGACGCGGTGCCACGGCCCTGCGAGTGCGCAAACTGCATGGCGCGGCGCCACTCCGCTAACGCGCCATGAGATCCGGCCGTCGTGGCCACCACAGACGCTCTCACTCGCCCCATTCCCGCGCTACCGAGCGAATTTACTCGGCGGAATTGACATAGGCTCAAGCTTATGGACAATACTAGTTTTCAAATATTTTATTGGTGTTTCCATTATGTTTATCGTTTTTATGTCATAAATATGTGTCCGTGCTTTTGTCGTTTCTGGATGTAGTAAATAATAAGTACCTACCTAAGGACAAGTCCTTGACAGCATACTACCTGTTCCGTACGAGTACTCCAAAAGCGCCATTTTAGATTCAATGCGATGCTTCTGGATCAGCTCCCTTAAGCCGGGTTATTCGTCAAGTTTTTAACGGTTTTTGTCACATTGATGATTATTGTTGGTAATTTCTTCGTATTCTAGAAAATGTATTACTATTGGTGTTATAAAATTGAATCATAAGTGTGTAACCCATCCCTTTTTTTCCAAAACAAAGTAAAATTGTAGGAGTAACTGATATGGACTAAATAAAAACATTTGAATGAGTAAATTAAAACAGACATGCTACTAGTACCTAAATGTAACATTAGTTTAATTCGGGGCCTTTCTCTACAAAGGAACAATTTAGTCAATTCCAATTTCCAGCAGCACTTAGCGTCATTTGATGTAAATTTTCGCTTCTGTCCTAGTGCCTTACCCGATCCGCTTATCAATTTAAATCAGTCATTTTCCCAAATGCTTTGGCACATAGAATTCATGCAATGTAGGATTATATTCCAGACATCTGAAAATATGCACATCCGAAATCGCTTTTGTAATTAAGGAAAGAAACGCAGTCGCAAGCGTTAATATTAAATTCAAAGGTTAATAATAATTATTGAGTAAAAATTTGTCTGTCCATTGGAGATAAGATTACAATTAAACCTAGTGTAAGCTTTGTAATAAAATAATGTGGAAATTAAATTTACACAATTTATTTAGACGATTCTCTACATAAGAATTTCCGTAACACTAATTTATTATAAAGAACACGTTTAGTATAAAATCTAAGCCAAAATATTAACTGTGTAGGTAGCAATCATTATCTCTACGGTCCAGAGTAAACTGTAGTGAACTGCTAAACTAGGTATATTTATAATTCATGCGTGCTAAAAGTATCATGACCTCTTAATTTTAGAGCCTAACATTAATATTAGATTAAATATCTAGACGTAATTTCTAAATTAAAATCATTTGACCTATTGTAATACCTGTCTATTGGTGTAACTTTAAACGATTTATAATAATTATAACAGTGTACATTAACTTCTATTTTATATTACATCGCTAAAATTATAAACATTAATTTTAATTACATACATTTGTAACTTCTGATCTATTTTCGATTGTACTTACCCGACGTCATTAAATTTTAATCGTACATTATTTAAATATTATTCACAAGGCCTACCTATTCGAGTTATAAAATGTATTTAATATGATTCAAAAATAAAAATATGATTATTATAAAAATCGTACTGTCTATCAATTTATATACCTGTATTCGTGTTACGAAAAAGTTACAGCTTAACAGTTACAGAAGGAGGATACCTAGACAGTCCTGTCCATAAATTTAAATAAAACTTAAAGTACTTAATATTTTTATTAGGGTTAAACAAAAATACACGTTTCAAGAGAGAACAGTAAGTTTCAACAAGAATTGCTTCAGGGGCCGAACGGCGCGGATCTTTTCAAGTTCCAACATGAAATTAATCTCTTTTATCAAAACAACGCAATTTCATTACATTTGACACACACCTAACCCGGAAGATATTTTCGAATTTAGTCATAAATGCCTCATATTAACAATAATACCTATTTCGGTATGAACATGATTTCTTTGAAGTCACAGTTAATTTTATAACCATTTTGTATGGTTGGGTATCCTATCTATCACCTACAAGTAAATATTACAAAAATACGTCAATTTATTTATGTTTCTAACAAATAGAAAAACAAGCTCATTTGGACATCGCCTGCGGTGGTATAGTTATGCAATAATCATGCCTAAAAGTAATCCACCTTAGGATATTGATTCATATAAGATTAAAAGTGACGAGGTACTTTTTGGCGCAATCGTCAATAAAACAACTATTTTACAATGGGGATAGATACATCATTAAAACTATTATCTTAAGAGATTAAAATAATTCCCAAAAACTTACATAGAAACGTTGAGCAATTTCATTTTATGACAAGATGATGAAACGGGATAGATACAATACTCATATATTTCAGACCTTATCATAAATCCAAGGCTTATAGACAAAACGTAACCATTAGAACAAGATGCTTAAAGATCAGATTTGGGAACTATGGCTATGTAAAATAAAATGCTCCAAACTCTGAGAATGATATTACAATTGAGAATTTTCAGTTTAAAAAAGCCCACTGGATTGACGCGCCCAATCAGTCCACACTACAAATATTTCCAAAAGAAAAAAAACTAATCTACTAACATAACTAGGAAAACCCTCTAAAAGGGACGCCTCTTATTAAATTCTTATTATCTAGTAATCGTAAAGTCGATGACGTAAGACATACTTCACTCTAGTTTAGTAAGATGCATGTCCAATATTATGTCAAAGAAATGCTTCAAGTCAAAAGTAAATATCAAAAACTAAATCTATCGAGTAACAGGCGTTCCTGTTAGATATTTTCCAATAAAAAAAAATTACAAACTCAATGATTGCGTTCGTAGAAAAAGAGATAATAATATTTTACAAGTAAAAACGACAATGTTTGTTAACAAACGGAGTCTCGCACAAGGTGGTTTGTTAGCCTAATTTGTATATTACATAAACTTAAGAACTTTATAGCATATAAAGCTGCGAGTGACTTAGTTGTTAGTTATGTCCAAAGTGTATAAAAAGCGAGTTAAAATTAAATCAGTCCGCACTATCTTAACGACATCTAGTGACGGTCTAGGACAGATGCGCTTACAAATAAATTGTAATAATCTATGCGAAAAAAATAAGGATCTAAAACTATCTATAATAAGACATACTATATACCGGAATGCAAGTAAAAAAAAAACCCTCGTAGACTAACAAACATTGACAAGTGTAACGTAAGTTACCAGGCTCGCACGAATTGCGAGAAGTATACGCAGCTTATTCATTAACGCCGATAGGGATGGTAGGAAGAAGCGGATGCAGTGCCGCCCGATGATGAGCCGTGGTAGCTACGCTTCGATGACCGCTGGTAACCGTCGCCGGACCCGCCGGTGTATTCATAGTCATCCCCTGGGTATACAAAACTACGGTCAGTATTATCATCAACAAAGTAAAAAAAAAAAAAAAAAATTCATAGCAACATTTATAAGCCAATCTACTGATACACCAAATTAATTTGGTTAAAATATTAAAATAAAATAATAAAATGGAACTTACCGCACCACGCACCACTATCCACACACCAGGGGTTTGAGTATGGTTATCGTTCAACTTAGGTTTAGGACAAAAAGGTATTTTGTGACCAACTTTGTCGGTTTGGTTTGAGATAATTTGGTGTTTAAATTACCCTCAGAAGAGTAAAAACGATGACAGAACCCTTGTATCCTATGGCCTATATTTCTACAGTAAATTCAATGCCTCCAAATATCAATTCTAATTCATTCATGTGTCAAATTCAACAAACAATATTTAATGAATCCCTAAATAATGTCTATGCGTCTTTACCCAATGCTTGAGTACTAGGGCTACATAGCTAGTGGAGAAAGGTCACGGGAAAGGAAAGGGGGAAACCTGAGGCAGACGCAGATACGTCTGACACATTGCAAAAAGACGGCTGTGGCGACACCATGCCTCCGCAATACATCATGGGGACCTGTTGAATACTCCGTTTACAGTGCATGTTTAAAAAACTTAGGGAAATATATGAGAATATTGTGAATACAAGTTTTAGAAGTCGTCCTTTAGAGTAAATAACCAAGCTTGCATCACACGGCATTTGGCTGATATAATTTTACTGCATATTGCGAGGACTCAGAACATTAAAAAAAAAAACAATAAAATATAAAATTAATGCTGTTCGTTAAAGCTTTTATGAACATGGGCGAAGTCAACAAAATACTTGGATTAAATGAATGTACTGTTAGTAACATTTAAAATGAAAACGATTTTCTGTACAATGTGCCATCTAGCGTAACTAAGTAGAACTATTTGTAAACAACGACACAAAAAATATCGCGGTGTTGTTCAGTTTGTTTTTTCATCTATGGCGTCCCGTTATGTAATATATCTGCAAAGTGCCGTATGTTACGAGCTTTATTAAATTTCGTGGGGACTAATCATGGATGCAAGGCTCTGGGCCGTTTAGGAAGTGTATGCGAGAAGTCGTGCGTTTAGCAGTAGACTGTAATACATAAGGGATATTCAGGACCTGCAGTGGCGTTCCTACGACGTCGGACATCTGTGGGACGTTCACATACTTGGGACTGCCTTCATTACTACCCACACCATCGCCGTCTGCCGTACATAGCTAGTCAGATTATTTTATTTGGACTCTACGTCGAAATAAACAAAAGTAACTCGTCTATTTTCAATACTATGGCTTAACTTTTTTGTTTAGTTTTAACTTTTTTGTGCCAATTTAGATCTTATTTTATTTGCGAGGGGAGGTAAAGAACAAAATATTATTTACTTTCCAAATGATCTAAATTGTTTTTAGAGCTTGAGACTAGTGCGTACTGCCTAAACGTATTTATAAGCATTTAGTATGTATTGTACTATCTACTATTTCTTTGAGATTCTTTTTGAAAATTTAACGACACTAAGAAGGAGGATAAAAATAATATAGTATGTAATAGAAATAAGGATAGATATAGATATGTAGCAGGTGCAATTATACGTTACCGTGTGAGAATGTTATGTGCAAAGAAAGTGTATGCTTACTATAAATGACTTTTCAATATAATTAATGGAAACGGCAAATTCTATCGTTTCTTGTGTACACGTGTTAGTCAATATTGCTGTTTGTGTAAGACTATTATGAATGCTCTACTGAATGTGTTTCTCGACTATAATGCCACATTATAAAAACAAAAATTATGATATCTGATCAGAGCCTGTCTGGAGGGTATTGTTGCTACGGGGTTGGGGGTGTGTAAGCAAACATTAAAAATGCCATTTTATTTTGAAATTTTTGATTTCTTTTAATTATCTACGTTTTATAATGTCCTTAAAGTAGATATATATTTCATCATAAGATATCTCAAATATTTGCATGTGGTAATATTAATATTTTATTAATCAACCAGTAGTAATTACTTAATCCATTAAGATAGAAGAAGCTTAATAATAGGAAACTACGACAAAAGTGTTTATTTCTTTCCATTACATTATGAACTACATACTTATTTTACCAGTTAAATCTAACACTAAATATATATACCCAAAATACCTAATATGAATAATGCATAATTTCTACTCCGAAAGACCTCAGTGTTATGTAGTGTGATAGCACTTATTACATCAATAAATCATCGCGTACAAGCTTCTCGTCTTACTTTAGTGCTTCGGTTAAAATTAATAATTAAAACCGTAATTAACTAATTATCATTAGGTAATCATCGTAAAAAAGAAACAATAAGGACGCACGTGTAAAGTCTATCATAATTTTCTTTTTTATACGAACATAAAGTAAGTTATGTGGGGCGCGCGCGACGGCGCCAGCTCGCCGCGCGCGCCCCGCTAGGCGTCGCTAGGCGTCACAAGTGTCGGCGCGTTAGGGCTAAGTATAGTAGATTACACATTACAAGATTACAAAAAATCTAGATAATAGTCTTACAATTGTAACATGCTTAGATTGTGGCTAGGTCGCGGTCGCCGCTTCCGATTAATTACATTTTAGGAAATTAATACAAGTGTGTATAAATACAGCGCCGCCCCGTAGTGGGCCGGTGTAAATTAAACTTATATAGGTACTGTTTGTAAGTAAACATTACTTTAAATATTGTACATCAGTCGATAGTTCACCTAACAATTTTGTTTCTAATCGATCGAGAATTATGTACTTTTATTTACTATAAAGAAAATAATAGTTTAAAAAATAATCAACATCAATTTTTTAATTAAAACAGAAATAAATAACAACTTGCCCTAGGTTTTATAATAATTAATGTTATAATTAACTGTAAAGCCCGTGAAATTTATTTTACTCGGGATCAATAATTACATTTATATTAAATTCTAGTATAAATATGAGGTTTTATATTTAATAATACCTGCATTGTTTTTAAAATAAGTTTCGAAAAGACTACAGTTAAGACGGACGCTGGTGTCGTCCCTGATATACATTTAAATGCAAATGAATTAATTTTATAAGACGAGTAAACAGTGAACTTAAAATGAGTCGACTGCTAATCTAACGTTTAACACTAGGGGTCTTGTATAATTAGTCAATTACGATCATAAATTTATTAATGAATACTAGCACGGCACCGCGCGCGCCCGCCCGCGCGCCGCGCCGTGCTCGGTGCCGCTAACGTTACTTTTATCATTATACCAAAATACACTTTTACACAAAACATTGTTTCCTTTATATACTACTGAATAAACATACACATATAAAAACCGCGTACACTATAATATAAAGTAATACAAACAAGAGTCGAAAGGTTAACTACGCAACAGTACTACAGTTAAGCCATGATTAAAATATTATTTCATAAACATTATTATAAGATACAGCTGCATATCTTACGTACGTCGATATTACAGAGTGTAATATAAAAATGCAAAGGATGCACGTGTGGTCACTCACGGTAGTACACAGCATACAGCGGAAGGGCGTGTACCTGCATGTACGACGTCACAGCCGCGAGGCCGCATAGAGACGGGCGCGCGAGCGGCGCGCACGCATGAACACCACATTTGACAGACGAGCCTCTAACGAGTCTTATCGTATTTGTATTTTGCTAACTATTTTTAATTAATAAATTCATCCAATATTTAATGTTCTTCTCCTATATAATAATAATTAAAACCCATATAAATAGTCTCAATTGATTTTTTCACAATAATTTGCACTAAGTTTAATGTTGAGTAAATCTAAAATTTCTAATACATATTATACTTTATTTAAATAAATTATATTCTTTATGTTAATAAGAAGATTGCCACGATGGTTCATTACAAACTAAGTTCTTAAATTGTTCCAAAGGTTTGTGAGTGCGGGGCCGAGCCCGTTTCTAACACCTTAGTGCTAATCGTTATCACTGAAAATAACATAATTATAAATCATCTCTATATTCACTTAAGTTTTTGTAAGGCATCGTTTCCTAATATTAAAACAGATGTGAACAATTTCGTTCGTATCATCGGTGGATGTACATTAAACCTACAGTAAGTATTAAAACGTAATCGAAACAATGGAACATAATGGTACTATGCGAACTGAACATGTGCACGGGGGCCGCGCCTCGGGAGCCGCGGGCTGTGGGCTGTGGCGGGTTAGTGCGAACAAATGCAAGTAGTAAAAGACATAAGAGACAGTGAGACCGAAACGAACGAGCCACTAACTATGCTGAGTACGATAAAATTAACCAGGAATGAATCGAGACAAATTAACCTAAGTAACATAGGAACGAAAAGAAAAACAAAGCGGTACAAAGCGGCACATCTACACGTAACCTAATGGGCAGTCAGGCACCGACCTCGATTAGTTTATATTATTTCATTATATTGTTATAAGGTACGAGTTTCACTTTCCTACATACTGATTGAGTCTCAGTCGAGTCTGTAATGTTATATATTTTAAGAGCTAGAAATGTATGCGCGTTAACTATGAACATCACAATGTAAAAGGCTTCTTCACTATGTTTTACCGTTAAATTTGGGACATCGCACCCCTCGCCCCGGACCGCTAGTCACTTATAAAATTTGCTTACACCTCACATTATTCCTCAATAGATAAATTATACTTTACTTATGGAGCGATCTTAAATAACCCTATTCTAAACGATCAAATTATGCATTCAATGTAATCTTCAACAATTCGTCTATTTAAAACATTTATTAACAAATCTTATCGAGCGCGGCGCGGCGCGGTTCTATTATTTAAAATTAAAGGAACAACTCCCGCCTTGTGGTCGGGCGCTGGGCAGTCTATCAGTAGGGCCGTAAACTCTAAGATAATTACAACAAATAATGGTCGCACGCGGCGCGAGCGCTGGGCCGACTGCCGCGCGGACGCCTCCCTGCCCCGCGATTAATTACTTAGCTTATCACTAAAATTTTAATCAGTCGATCGGTCAAACGATTGAGCGATATAGTACAGTAAAGGACTAACATTAAATTTAATCTAACAATGTTATTTTAAATTATAACTCACTTTGTAACGGGGCGGGGCGGCCGCGCGACTTGCGACCGCGTCGGGTACATATTATGATACGACTAACATAGCGGCCGTAGCGGCCGGCGAAAGCTCTATACAGTTTTAAAAATATTTGGCAATCACATAAATTAAAACTTTAAAACTATGTGACGAGAGAATCGATTAAAATTATGCTTTACACACAAGTAAGTATATATATGTACAAATGTATGGTGAGGGCGCGAGGGGTGCGACACGTACCGAACTATATCCTAAATGTTTGAGCTTCATTACTTAACATACGACAATATCGTTTGCTCGTTTAACAATTTGGCAGGTAAATTTAATTCATTAAAGTATAAATTCCATATAATAATAGTATCAACTTAAAACTTGCGATAAAAAACTAAAATGCATATAAGAAAACAAATTAAAATTACGAATATTTATACAGAATTGTTCCCTTTTTAAAAACGGGAATAATTAAAAATATTAAAATCACGTTCAGTCACTATGTTTTGTTTAATATTAACACATAATTACCTCATTACATGCCTACCGTTTTCCTAAGTCTAGTGTGTGGTAAATAACCAAAATTCTAACATTAAACATACATACCGATATATATACCAAATATTTATACAAGTTATTAGCTTAAGTTAAGTTCTTTTAGGTCATTTTCCCTAAATTGGCCTTGTTTAACAGTGTCTGTCAAATGTGCGTCACGCGAGCGAGCTGCGGCGAGCGGGCGCGGGCGCGCGCGGCTCTACGGGACGGTACATGTTACAAGATGCACGTACACGACATTTTTAAAAGAAATCACTTTAGAAATCCGACAAAAATTATTAAAACATTCGAAATGTGTGAAGTAAAAATAAATCTTCCACAAAAACCCACATCCAAATAGAATATTAAAAGCAAAGTTAATTAAAAAACTGTGTACACTTGTACACGCATATGACAGCATCGTTTAGCTTTAGAAGAGGGGTCGCGAATACTTCTGGACGAGTCATGTCAGAGCCGCGATATGCGCACCGCCGTGTGGACGGTGCCTTACCGAGTGGTTAATATCATTCCTTCATAGTAGCGTTCAGAGACGGCCGAGTGCCAAAAGTTGCGAGAAAGTGTGGGAGTACCTTATTAAAATTAGTAGACAAAAGAGTTTTACACCTAATAGTTTTGAATGTTATTGTTAAACTATTTTATATTTTTACTTATTAAAATTAACGCTTACTTACGCGTGTGGGTTTGTGTTAATGTAGTCGTCGGTGTCTTTAATTATATAACCGCCTTTAGAGGCTTAAGATAATTGTATGCAATTAATTTAAATTTATCCATTACACTTTAGTCAGTTACTTATTATATATATTAATTTGTTGCATTGTATTCATAATCTATGTTTTCCACGTTTAATGTCGTTTTGTTCGTGAAATCAAAAACACACAAAACTACAAATTTATCACCTAATGGGAAGTTTAACAGAGGTATATGAAATCGTCGTGTCAATAATATAGGAGTATGCGTTATTAAAACGGTGTTATACTAGCTATTCCTATTTCTTTTAGTCGTTATATGTGTTATATCGACTAAGTTAGAATCGATAGATGGAGTCGATCGAATGCAACCGTTGAAAGGATGACAACCGTTCGAGCGCGCACTTGTGTCGATCAAACGTCAAGCGGAATGGCTACATCTACTCTGAACACACGATCACGTGTCTCACAAGCGTCAAGGGACTAATGCTACTGGTACAAGTGCGTACTAGAAGGTGGGTCAACGTCTGTGTGTGCGGCAATCGCAGCGTGACAAACTACAGAACTCACTCTACCTACCTCTACGTACCTTTAGCAAAGAATTGTGTATATTAACGTGTGAGCGATACGACTGTAGTTAACCACACTGTGGTCGTGTGTTTGCACGGAGCAGAGGACAATTATCGAGGGACTACTTATCCGGATGTCGGCTTAGAGAGTCTATGCCACCCTGTTAGATGTGCAGGGGAAAAGGAACGTCAGTGATCGAATGAACGTAGCGCTTGTCAGACGGAC
This sequence comes from Eremobia ochroleuca, assembly GCA_949629135.1. Taxonomy (NCBI): domain Eukaryota; kingdom Metazoa; phylum Arthropoda; class Insecta; order Lepidoptera; family Noctuidae; genus Eremobia; species Eremobia ochroleuca. The sequence goes on from OX451397.1 coordinate 3,228,369, forward strand.
GCGCCTAGGCGGCGGGCCACTCCTTGTTAAACTCGTTGGCGCTGAAGTGTTTGGGCGCGTGGTGCGGGTGGTGCACACCTGGCGGCTGCGCGGGCGCGGCGCCGGGGTACTCGCCGGCCGCGTACCGCGACGCGCCGCCGTACGACGAGCCCTACACGAGCGAACGTTAGCGCAGGCTCGAGGGCCGCGCGGACGCATCCAGCTGAAGCCTGAGCGTACCGCTACTGCGCATCGTCTACGTGCTCTACTCGGTATAAAAATATAGCTCTCTCGAGTCTAAACTGAGCCGAGCTTCAGCTACGATGCGTCCTTAAACCGTCATGGAGCATAAAATGAGAGGACTCCACTATATTTAGTTTATACTGATCGTTCTATTTATTTAATAATGATTAAAAAATAAAAAAGAATTTGGGCCGCATTCGCAAATGCTCCATGACATTATTTGAATAACATAATTTTGTAAATAATGTACTCTGGTTACATTTAACAGAATAGACGAATTCTCATCTCTGAACACTTAAAGTACAGCTCTTAATATTATTTTAATCGATAAAATTAACTATTAATGAACCTGTAACAATATGAGAAAATCCAAATTTTACTAATTTGTACTTTAAATGCCAATTTACAAGTGTTGAGATGAAACAAGGCGATTGAATCATCTCGCACGGCTACAAAATGCAATATTATATATGAATATCGAACGGAACTAAGGGTAAGCTTATAATCTAGTGCGGTGCGATGCCTTTATGATGAGCGCGAATTATCGTCGCAACAACCGACCGTCCATAGTGAGAAATCCCCAGTTTTTCGCGACATTCCCTCATCCGATACCCGCCCTTATCTCTAATTGTCTTTCTGGAGGAGCCACTCTTGTGGGCCCTGATCGACCAACTGGAAAAGAAGAACAAGACAATAAAGTCCCACTCGCCACAATTCAACTGGATCTTTAGCAGGTTTATGTAAGTAGCGCAGCGCGTGAAGATGGACCGGGCGAAAGCGTGTGACTATCCCCAAGGGCGAGATGAAAGTTTAGGCGAAGGAGGACGGGAGAGGAGAGGCGGGAAGGAACCGTGGAGGTCGGTGATGAGAGACCTTCAGCGAAACTCGATAACAACACTAATCTTCTTGATTTTTCACTATGGATAGCGGTGCGACTGTCAACTATGGCCACGAGAGGCGGCCGTGAACAGCGCCGCATCTACTCTAGGTACCGCAGCATAGCTCGTAAAATCAAAAAGACATCGCACATTAATCTCGCCACTGAAAACATGCAGATAAGTGGGCTTCGTCGTCGCCGCGTATGACACTATCGTGATATAAACAAGCATTTCGAACACAGCACACGGATGCAGGGGTGGCAAACTAATGGCTCTATACTATCAACTCATGCTGCTTTTAGCCGCGATTCCTTTGTTCGCGTTCTTGGAGCAATGTTTTCGCTGAATATCACTCGCTCACCAGAACGTTCGGTCATACCCATTCATTCTTAAATCGCAAACAGCTCTGTTGCAAGTACAACCAAATTGAACTATGCAAAGTAAGAAGTGTTTCTTATGCATTCACACAACACACGCGCACAAACATTGTCTAGTGACATTGGCTACAATGCCGGATGGTCATTCATGCTGTCGGGCACACCGTTACCACGCCATACTAATACGAAGGTAGATGCAGGATACAAATCATAGAATAAGCGTAGGAGAAAGGAGTGTAGGAAGGAAAGATGCAAGCCCCGAGATGATGAGCAAATAATACTAATTACGATGGTCAACTTGGCTGTACTTTTGTGTAACTACCACCCATAGCTGTCAAAAAGTTATGGGCGACAAACATCAACACAAAACCGTACCTTGGATTTGGTAATGATGAAATATATAGATAAATATTGGGAACATGATGAAAAAAAAAAATAGCGTAAGGACAAGGTTGGCATCCAAGATATAGTTAAAAATATTGTTTGCGATTTCGATATTGGATGATGGAATGCAAAAGGTAGGCAAACAAAAACAAAGTCATCCAATATCTTGTTCCACACAGTGCGACAGTCGGCGAGGCCATACGTTCGTGTAGTGTGGCGTCACCATTCGCAGTTAGATCTCATTCGAGCGCGTATTGCTATTTCACGCGGCCCACTGACACAGCTACCAATTTTTGTTAATGAAATATCATTGTAGTTTGTTGTACAGCTTGTTTATATGGGAGATTGTCCAAACAGAAAGTTTTACGTGTCATAAGTATTCATATTTTCTGAAACACGTGAAATCTGTTTAATTTCTTTTTATTCGACCACATAAGGACAATTGTAACGCTTAGTAGTATCGGTTTTTAATAATAACCATTTGTTTTGGATAATGTCAATATGCTTAACGGATACATGAGGCAAAAATTTGCAAACTAAGTAAGCAGAAACGAGGAACAAGCCCGCATGAACAAGCCTATGTTACTTTGTTGTACTAAACATATCTACGCGGCGCTGTGTCAATGTGGGCACGGCAAATATTTCATGTGGCCAAAGCATGAACAGAGATGAAAAACACATTTTTATTTCAGTTTTAATAAATTGTGAATACGTGATTTTATAGCAAATACTTCTACTGATTTCTTGTCAACTAGCGTTTACAAGTCTAAAGATATGCATAAAAATGTATTTCTTTACCTCGAAATGTCCACCCAAAATTGCAATGTCGTGTTTATAGCAGTTACCATACCATCACCGGAGCTATAGCCTAAAATGCTAAAATGATTCATGCTAGGTAAAACGCTAAAGGCACGAAAAACGATGTAAGATGTGTTTATAAAAACAACACTAGACCAGAAGAAAGAATTCGCAATTATCTCCTGGCTTAGTAGATAAGTCGTTGAATGATCGGTCAATGACCGAGTCTTGCGAATTGGTCGATTATTATTGCTTGTTTGGCGACTCTTGAATCATAAACACACCTTTTATCATGTCATAATATTATATGGGAAAGCCGAATCAGAACTGAAATATTTGGAATAATACTAACACTGCCTCTGTAGATACCATAAGATTTTACATTTCATTACAAACAGTACACAGCAGGTTCTCAAGTTATACATTTTGGTCACACATTAGCATAATTGCTTCCATAAACCAGTATAATTCGGCTGTGATTCGGAAAACGTCAAATTAAAATTTTCTCAAAATAACAAAACTAGAATGGGCTGAGTAAGTGAGATACTGACTTCTAGATTATATAATCAAGAATTTTAAGACATTATAATATAAAATCTTTGAAAATATATTCATGTGAAGACTTTCTTAGATGGAGAATGGAAACTGGTCTAAATGCCATAATCGGCCGATATTTAAAAATATCAGGAGTATTCGTACTTTACCGGTTTTAACGGTATTCTCGGCCAGTATCGCAAATACGTAAGCAGACAATTTTGTTTAACAATATTTGATGGTCAAGAAGAGAGCTGAGCGTGTTCGATAGGTTAATCACAGGATGATAATAGAAACTCTGAAACATGAAATATTCAGTAGGTATGAAAGAGTGAGCGGTATCGAGTCACGCTCGCTCTTATAATAAATAGGTCGGTGTCTCTATGGCTAGATGTGTGTCGTCTATTCGGCGTGTTGTGTGAGGTATTGTTGCGCGTGTACCTGGTCCTGCTGGTAGGCGGGCGGGTACTGCTGGTACGAGGAGTAGTCCGCGGACGAGGACTTGGACAGCGCGGCCGACGACAGCGCGCCCGTGAGCGCGGGCCCCGCGCCGCCGCCGCCGCCGCCGCGCGCGTACATCTCGCCGCCCTCCGACAGCGGCACGTACGAGCCTGCGGCGGGACGCTGCGTTATACTACCTCGCACGGCTTCACGTCGTTCTCACATACAACATTATTTTTAGTATACTGCAAACCTGAATATAGTTTGTTCAGAATAACTAACTAAATCGATTCCAGTTACTTTTTACACCATGTTATATTTTGTCCCAAAAATATTTATAAATGGTAAAAAGTTAGACACCTAGCGACAGTAAGTACAGACGGCCAGCACACCATGCTACCCGAAACGGTCAAATTTTCCCAATCAACTTTGAACCTTATGCTTTAGCGATAAAGTTGAAAATCTATT
>OX451397.1:3232670-3266451 GCA_949629135.1 Eremobia ochroleuca
CGTGTTTGTTTTTATATTGTGAATAATAGAAAAAAGCTTCAAACATCAAGACATTAAGCAAATCAGATATGTTCTTGCAAAAATGTGTAAATATAGCTCACTAACATCAAAAGAAATGAAACCCTAGGATAATATTACTGCAAATAGCTTTACTTGTTTATGTATGGAATGCTCTTTCGACAACGTTCTCATAATACAGCTCTGCCTCTTGGTTTTTTTCCTTATTTTGTGAAGCAATTTTCTCATAATGAAGCGAACTAATAAAAAGATGTGTTCGGCGCAGTTATGTCTACAACCCTCGGATCACAACCGGTCACACAAATTGCACAAGTCGTAAATTGTTTGATAAAGTCGCCCCGAAGGGTGACACCTTTCACTGAGCTCACGATTGAGGTCTTATCATTTCGATTGCGTTAACCCTAGCTCGTGTTACTGTTTGGAAAGCGAAACGCTTTTTCTTTAGCAAAACCGTTCATAACTTGCGAACTTTTGTTTTGCACCAGTTCAACTGGTATTATTGCTTTTACATTGTGTCTGAGATTTCTAAGTGTTTACTGTTTAAACTGGATGACGAATTCGCCATATTACATCATATTAATCTTTATTTGTGTATTGCTAAGTACTTGTCTATTTAATTGAGTACCTGACCTAATCCTTTATCTCTAGAAGTATTCCAATCAGATACAATGTTTATAAAACGGTTGTTACAAGTGACCTGTCGCAAACCTTGTAGACTCTGTTGCTCATGGGAACAAAGAGTATATGCTAATTTGCGTGTCAATGTCCCACGAACGCTTGAACGCACCGACAGTAGTTAGCACTATCGGCGCTGCCTGGATGTGGATATTATTAGCTAAAATTTTACATAAATATTATATAAAAACTCGTTGCTTTGTAAGCATGAGAATAAAATGTAGAATATTTTAGTAATTTTCATAAAAAAATATACAATCATTCAATATGCCATCTTCGGTAAAAAATACTATTATGTAAGACCTGTTTTCTCCATTTGTTAAATTAATCTCATCAATCAATAGTAACTATAAGGAAAGTTAGTGTTTAGTAAAATGGAACTAGATATATAAAAACTTTCTCTGATAACGCGGCTCTCGAGGCATTGTAATGTCATTATCATTAGGTCCTCAAATGGTGTGAAGTTATGACAAGAACATTAACAAAATTAACTGATTTGCATAATGTAGTTTACCGGCGTTATGCACGCATGTCCTCTCACCTCAACAGCAAGCTGCGATGAAGAAGTAAGACATGAAACTCTTCCGTCGTAACACTTAACTAAGAATCTATTGCAGATGTTAACTGTGACACTTACCCCTAGACTTCTTCTTCTCCTGGTCGTACATGATGACCACTTCCATGACCTTGCCGTAGCGGCCGAAGAACACGCGCAGATCGGTCTCGGTCACGTTGGACGGAAGCCCTCCGAGGAACACCTTCGGGTACCCGCCACCGCGCTTCGGCTTCTGCAGCGTGCGAGGATTGCACGGCTTCGGGTCGATGGTCCTATCAAACAATTGGCAATTTTAGAACCATGCTTATATTTTTTAAGGTTAACAAGATGGCCGCCGTGGACCGCCATTTTGATTTGTGATTCTGTTGTTTTATATTTGAGGTTCAAGACATGGGAAAATAATTCGGCGAAAAGCTGTTTTTAGACTAGATTAAAGTCCGTAAATTATGTTTCCGTACGGTTTGCGAAAACATACCACGAAGTCAACTTTGAATACATAACAGCCGGTCGATTCTTTAAAAATCTCACCGTGAAATCATAAGTGAAGTGAGCTTGAAGTGAGCAGTGTCAATAGTGTTAATCCCTAATGAAGCTCACTTCCAGCTCACTTCACCTAACTTCTCACGGTGAGACTTTTACAGAATAGCACTGCAGATTTGTTACCTAAACAAACTAATAAAGAACATTGAAGAGATTCTGTTTTCGTTTCTATAAGGAAAACAAGTTGAAACAGGTAAGTTTTCCCAGATATAATTTTAGGAATTACTCTAATAAATAAAAGAATGGACAAAGTTATTTTCCTTTGAATTTGTTAGTAAAAATGTTTATCGGTTATTTTTTTATGATTCCGTAACGAAACATGATATGCTAGCTCTAATTACACAGGTCAACAAATGAGAGAAAATTTTTTGGTGCCGAGATCTTGTTAGTGGTTTTGTGTTAAGTATGCATTGACAACACTAAAAATATTTTTTACTTTTTTTTCCTACGTGTAGTTTTGTGTCTACCCCCTGTTTTTTAAATTTGCTGTAATTAGTACTTTCGGGAACACGGTTTTAAGTCTTATTAGTACCTTTCTATAAATAAATCGATTTTGATATCATGTCTTCATCGCGAAGAAGTTGTCTCAATGATCCAAATGTGTTTTATTACATTTGTGGGGAATATACAATCAAAAAGTTCAGGAAACCTATAACAGATTTTATAAAAAGTGCATATTTTTCGTACTTTAAGTCGCGAATTCAAGACGAAAAGAAGCCGTGGATACCTCAAATTGTTTGCAAAATGTGCAATGAACACTTGAGACAGTGGGTCAGTGGTAGAAGAAGCCGTATGAGGTTCGGGGTGCCCATGCAATCGAGAGAACAAAGAAATCACTTCGATGACTGTTACTTCTGCTGTGTCAATTTGCGTGGTGTTAATGTAAAAAAAAATGATTTATCCAGATTTACAATCGGCTAGAAGAGCTTTACCACATTCAGAGGAAGTACCTGTTCCAACATTATATTCTAACCATGAACCATCAGTTGATAAAACCTATAGTAAAGTGTCTAGCGATAGTGATATCGAAGAAATAGCGTCGACAGAGCCAAAACCTTTTACCCAAGAAGAATTGAACGATTTAATAAGGGACCTTGAACTACCTAAAGAATCTGCAGAGGTGTTGGCTTCTAAATTAAAAGAAAAAACTTGTTGGCATCAGGTACGAAATTTACTTTCTATCGTACAAGAGAGCAAGATTTGCTATAATTTTTTAATTCGGAAAATGATCTTGTTTTTTGTTCATATATATTAATATATATACATATAATAAACCCACCTTTGGTTTCAAGAGATAAAATAATATTGCCCCCTTTGCACATTAAACTAGGTTAAATGAAACAATTTATAAAGGCTTTAGATAAAAATGGGCAATGTTTTCTTTATATAACAAGAAAATTGCCTAGTTTAAGCATAGAAAAGATAAAAGTGGGTATTTTTGATGGCCCACAGATAAGAATATTGATAAAAGATACTAATTTCTCAAAATCAATGACCAGTTTGGAACAACTTGCGTGGAATTCGTTTGTTGAAGTTACTAAAAACTTTCTGGGAAATCACAAGTCAAGTAACTACTCTGAAATTGTAAATAACATGCTGGAGAATTTCAAAAACTTAGGATGTAACATGTCCATCAAAGTGCATTATCTCCACTGTCACTTTGACCAGTTTCCAGAAAATGTAGGTTCCTATAGCGAAGAACAAGGGGAGCGGTTTCACCAGGACCTACAAACTATGGAGGAGAGGTACCAAGGCCGATGGGATCAGCATATGATGGCTGATTACTGCTGGGGAAAGCAACGTGATTGTCCTGCTGCACCTCATTCACGAAAATCGCGTAAAAGAAAGTTTTTATGAACATAAGAAGTTAATAAATGTTGTTTTTGGTGTAAATAATATTTTTTTCTGTTCGATAAAAAATCTAGAAAACTACACGTAGGACATAAATATTTTTGCTATGAATGAAATTGATATATGGTCCTAAATTTAAAAAAAATGTCAGCTTCTTGGCACCAAAACCACTGTTGACCAGTGTTATGTAATTAGTTTAGTTTATTGCCTACTAGTTTAGTTACATTTTTTAAACAGCGGTTATTAATATTAAAAATGTGTCCAGTTCTCGAAGGACTTATTATATTTATAACTTTTAATAATACTAAGCAGATATATATTGAGGTCAAACTATTTTTTATCAGCGGTAGCGGGAACAAGACTGGGTAACATTGACATGACATTTTTTTAATTGTGTGTACTGTGAAATTTAATATTTGCAATCAATTTATTTAAGCGGACATTTGTACGGAATATTAGGACATCACTATCACTACATAGTATAAAACAAAGTCGCTTCCCGCTGTCTGTCCCTATGTATGCTTAAATCTTTAAAACTGCGCAACGGATTTTGATGCAGTTTTTTTTAATAGAGTAATTCAAGAGGAAGGTTTATATATATAATACATGCATAATATAGTAGAGAAACACTGATCATTTTAGGGGTTTCTAATGTGATGTCGTAAATAAACACATTTTTTTGCGCTTACATTGCAAACGCTGGCTTAACCCTACGAGATAGATCAAAATAATGTACTACAGTATTGTACACCTTAAAAAGGTCTACAAAAAAGTCCGCGATGGCATATGTCTATCTCTTAGGGATAAGCCACAATAACCATTTTTTATCCTATACTTTTTAGGATAAATAATGGCTCTAAAATTATCAGTGTTTCTCTACTATATTATGCATGTATTATATGCATATAAACCTTCCTCTTGAATCACCATCTATTAAAAAAAAAACCGCATTAAAATCCGTTGCTTATTTTTAAAGTTCTAAGCATATATAGAGACAGACAGACAGCGGGAAGCGACTTTGTTTTATACTATGTAGTGATAGTGATCAGCATTGCACCCGTGCGAAGCCGGGGCGGGTCGCTAGTTTTTAATAATTTAATGTATATGTAAATATTTGCACACCACATGTTATGGTAGAATGTAAATGGGCCACATTTAATCTAAGATCATACTACTCTGTACACCTACAGTTTGGTAAATAAAGTATTATTATTATTATTATCATTATGTAAGAAACAGACACCTTCAAACTGACATGAAACATGAAATAATACGCAAATTTACTCCCGCAACCTAAGTTCGAACCATATATCAATCAATCGCACAATTAGCTCTGCAGCAAGCATTAGTACAAACATCAAAATCAACTGATGCCTGATATTGATACTTTCGACACGCGAAAAGATTTGCTTACTCCATTAATGTCTGCAGTTTTTATACATATCCTACCATTGAAGGCTTTAAAAAGACAATATTCGCGACTAACACTCTTCTTTGTGTTTGTAATCTCAGTGGACATAAACTTTTATTTAAATTTTTCTCTGGCAAAAAACTGCATCGACTGAAATTCCTACTGTTAACAGTGACCCCGTTTTCGAATAAAAGTCAATGTCGCCGATTGTTGAATGTATATTTCATTTATTGTAGGTGATTAGTGACTGATAACTGTTAGAAAAATTCCATCAAATAGCACGGTACAGTAAAATAAGAATGTCATATTTTCTTACAATGATGTAGCAAAATAAATGAACATTCCGCATGAATGTATTTGAACTATTGTTGGGAATGTGTCCTCGGAATTCAGATCAATTCAAAGAGCGTGTTAGTGTTGTACATTTAAGTGTGAGTATTAATGTGTGGTGTGTGTGTGTGCGTGTTGCATTGAAATCAAGCGGTATCGCCATTATTGTATGCGGCGATAGGTACCGCTTCTTTCTAGTGCCAATTGAACCCTATCCATCTTCATCTGTTGTGCAGCTGGAGCTAGACTCATTTATATTCAGTTCATAAGATCAGCATTTTTAATATTCATAATTTGGCGCTAAGTGCAATAAAATATAGTTGTAATATGAAACTGAATCTTATAAATTATTGTAATTTTTCACATTGTATTGAATAGTTTTAAGTTTGTTACCCTCTACTGAACAATATTCTAGATCATATTTGATCAGATGGTCTAATGAAAAAAGTATTTGTAGTGCGAATAGAACGAACCTGTGCTTTCGATAATGTTTTAAGTTTTGCAGAAATTATTACTTTTTAGTCTTACTAATATTATTTTTGACTCCTTTATTTACTGACCAGCAAACAGCCGATTTTTTATTTACTCCAAATCTATAGTAACAACATTTTATAACCTCACTTTAGTGACCAGTGGCAAGTTTTGGGACTAAAATAACGCCCGTTCAATACTGAAGCTACGGTTGACCCCAAAAGATTCTCTATCATGGCAATCGGGCAAGTAATTAAAAAATGAACTCTACAGAATCGGCACCTCTGTCAGGCGTTATAGGTAATGACAACGTTATACGTATAACGTTATAGGTAATGACAACGTTATACGTATAACGTATAACGTTATAGGTAATGACAACGTTATACGTATAACGTATAACGTTATAGGTAATGACAACGTTATACGTATAACGTATAACGTTATAGGTAATGACAACGTTATACGTATAACGTATAACGTTATAGGTAATGACAACGTTATACGTATAACGTATAACGTTATAGGTAATGACAACGTTGTACGTATAACGTATAACGTTATAGGTAATGACAACGTTATACGTATAACGTATAACGTTATAGGTAATGACAACGTTGTACGTATAACGTATAACGTTATAGGTAATGACAACGTTATACGTATAACGTATAACGTTATAGGTAATGACAACGTTATACGTATAACGTATAACGCCTGACAGAGGTGCCGATTCTGTTGTTCACAAACTAAACTGAATTTAACTTCAGTGTATCTTTTTCTATTTCTTTATGAAAAGGACAGAAGATAAATATTAGTTTAGTCCTGTCAAATTAGTCAGCGCCTGACGTATTTTTAGTAGCCAATTTTTTAATCACGTTTAAACTATTCTATGGATTATCTTAATTTGACAGGGCTAACCTAATATTTATCTTCTGTCCTTTTCTTAATGAAATATAAAGAAGAAGATGCACTGAACTTAAATTTTAGTTTAGTTTGTGAAAAAGAGAGTCGAATGAGCCTTGTCTGCCTAACAAGTAACACGACGTGTTTCTTCATTTAAGATCCCGGAGCCCGTATTTACCCCAGAAGGCCATAACTCAACTGTGTATTATGCAAACCATGTCTACCTTGTGATTTATTCATCCAGAACTCCCCTTGCGATTTTCTCCCCAATTCTGTTGGGCACTCACTAACTAAACAAAAACTATTTACTTGGAAGATAAAAAGATGAAAGATAATCAAACAATACATCAAAATACGCTGTACTCTGAAGATTGATTTGAGAACTAATTTGTCAGCTCTAAATGTCACCTCTTTCTTGAGTAAAAGAAAGACATATAATTAGTTAAGTCTGCACACAAACAACGGTCTCGGCGCCATTATGGCTCCGTATCGTCGCAAACTGACTAGACATGCACTCCTAATCATAGTGTTAATAAGTGCAAAGAACCTTGTCGCAAACCTTGTAGACTCTCTTGTCCATAGGAACAAGGAGTATATGCTAATTTGCGTGTTAATGTCCCACAAACATCTGAACGTACCAGCGGTAATGTAACTGAAGGCACTGCCTGGATGTGGATAGGAAGCTATTCCGCATGAGCTAGTTAGAAAAGCGTAATTCTATTATCGTTTGGGTATCACGTCAATACTCGGGGAAATCTCACCCACCCTCCGCCTGGGTTTCAGTTTTCGACACGCGAAATTTACCTTTTTAGTTGGAAAATATTTTGTAAAGTAGAATGGCGCATTCTGTAAGGATTCGCAAAGGAATTTTCATTAAACTATTAAAATAGTTTCAACAGAATACATTAATTTTGGATTAGCGTAACATTACAATTTTACACGTAACATTTTTTTTTAAAGGATTTTAAATTATGCATCAACTTTTTTGCCGTCAGTAGGTAATATAAATTTCTAATTACACGTTTTGGTTTTTCCGTAGTGTGAACTAAGATCCATAAGTACTACATAACATATTTGTTTATCTGAATATATTGCATTCTTACATTTAGCGTACACGTTTCTTATAAAACATTGGACCTTGAAGGTCTAAAAATAGGAAAAATACAATAAAGAACCATTACACGCAATACCGTGCAGAAGCGACTTGCATCAAGTAACTGCAATTAATTATATGACAATAGTCATGTGACATTATTAGTGGGCGATTTATTTCTAGAGTGCATTGCAAAATCAGCTACTTTATAAGGAAACTAATCTCTACGATGGCACGTAACGCCAACAGCATAGAAAATCTATTATCTCGAGAAGATTTTGATTTCAAGGAAACGATGATGATGTACTATGTCATACATTGATAAGTTCGGTTATTTTATCATACATATGGTACCTTTTATTGTGATTAACTAATAAATGTTGAATAAGCTATTATAAAGATGATGAAGTCCATAGTCCAAAGTGCTGACGATCCATTAAATCAACAAGGCCTTTCGAAAACAGTGATATTTTCTAAATAATTTCCCTAATGGCCCTTATGCATGAGGCGCAACGGCCTCATAAAGCCAAGTCAATTAACTTTAACCGTCCAAAATTTCCCGAAACTCGCGCATTTTCTATCTTTTCACGTATACAATTTATAAACTGAAAAGTTGTAGAATTCCGTAGGAGGGATCTATTTCTGGGTTACATTGATCTAACCTTTGAGCCATAGGCTAATCGGAGCTGATAAAAATTAAAAATGTATACGTTGACAGGTGAACCAACGTCTGTTTGAGTAAGGCCATACATACAGTTTATTTCTGTTTCAAGAATGGGGTCACAATAATTTGTGGATGCAACATTGTGTCTTTTTAGAAAGATTTCTCGTTTATATTACTATGATAGATGATTTTATCAAGAGAATCTGTCAGGTCATGACATGATTAATTAATGAACACGCGCTCGGGGTCAAAACAAGACGTATTTTATTTATTCAGAAAACATTTTCAGCATCGCTTCCCAAAAAAGATATCTGAAATCTTGAGAAAACCATTATAAACTTAAAAAATCCACTCTTAAGTACTGACATTTTTATTATGCCGCGTACCTACCTAACACAGATAACAATCGTATGGAAAAGTAGAAACAATGTAACAGAAACTTGCCGTGGCAAATTGACGCTATTCACAAGAGTAACGGTATCTTCTTGTGTCTAGTAATACTAATAGGCTTAACCTAATCTCCCAACAAGACCATTGGAGCTCAATATTTTTAAACTTATGTTTTTATTGGTTACTGATTGTAACATTGACTTGTGACGAGTGAATGTAGAGAAGTTTTACAAAGAAATTCCTAGTGATGACATCATCTTCACCATTCACGGCTTAAATTACGGACCGCTAAGTATACCTTTCACTTACTCCAAATATCTCGGCCATGAGGCGGTTGTAGTTCTATCCTATTTTTAACCTACTTCAAAAAAATGAGGAGGTTCTCAGTTCGTCGAAATCTGTTATTTTTATGTGTGTTCCCAGATAACTCAGACTTTCCAGGTGGTCCCATTATCATCAGGTCAGGATCCGATGATGGGATCCTGGAGAAATCGAAGGAACTCTTCAAATATTATAGGCACACCTATAGCGACTCGCCTTACGGAAAGCACCATTTGGTGAAGTGGAACTGATGATGAAGACCACAGATGGCCACCGGACCTACTCAATAATAATTATTTCACGGGTTGCGATCTGATTGCTTTAATATGGTTGCTAAGCAATTTATGCTCGTCACAATGCGAATGGTGAAATAGAGCTGATGGTGAAATACCAGAACTCCTTAACAATTAACGTCCCCGCATCGGAAAAAGCAATATTTTGTAAAAGGCGATGAGCAAGTTGACATTAGGGTATTACAATAACTAATTAAAAGTCCGACTATAAGTTACAACAAGTTATAGTCGGACTTTTAATAAGCTGCAGTAAAATGACATCTTATGTGTTACCACTTTTTAAATTTAAATAGTGATGTGACAAAACAATCAATGTTAAATAGATTTGATAAAAATTTGAAAAAAAAATGTAGTTTAAAAAAACTAAAAAAAACACGCTTTAATAGCAAATGGAACTAAAAATCAGAAAATAGCTTTTAATTTAAAATTTTTAAAATAAAAATAAAGTTATGAAAAGAAAATTAATTTCATTGTAAAAAAGCGTGGGGTGCTTTTTATCATATTTCTATACTAACTCTATGTTTACAAATAACTACTAATTTGTATTTACAACAGTCAATATCGAGCACCCCACGCTTTTTTACAATGAAATTAATTTTCTTTTCATAACTTTCTTTTTTATTTTAGAATTTTAAATAAAAAAGTTATTTTCTCATTTTTAGTTCGACTTTAGAGTTCTATTAAAGTATATTTTATTTTATTATTTTTGTTTTTTAAACTTTTTTTTTTTCGAAATATTGTTGTGTCGTCGGTCGTTGATAAGTCTACAACGTTTAAAGTAAATCTGATCGTTTAAAGTGGGGCAAAATCGAGCCCAAACGAGTCAGTTACATGCAAACAAACATACAGCTGAAACTAATAAAAGCGTGTTAAAAAGTATATGTAAGGACTCGTTAAATATATCCTTTTTAACGAAAATGAAATGATATATTTAATCAATCCTGTGTACCATTGTTATCTATGCACTAAAAAAAATTGTGGGAGCGTAAATCAATCAAATCTTTGGGCGGTTTTGACTGCTTCATCGGAATTGTTTTTTTTCTTTGCAAGAAACTGTCCAAATTCCGGAAAAAGTCGTAATCTATTTGAGCAAGGTCCGGGGAGTATGATGGGTGTCGGAGACATTCCATTCGCAGGATTTTTAGAGTAAAAACGGAAACAAATAAAAACGGAAACAAAACATGATTTTTGGGAGTAAAAGTTTGACAAATATTTAGTACGACTATAAACGTTAAAAGTCGGCCTATCTCCGTTTTTTTTTTATGATCGCGTAAAGTTGTAAATAAGTACCATGTTTTGAACTATAAATAATCTAGACTAAATGAAACTACAAAATATGTTTTAATCCGATCAACACAAAGAATATTTTGACTGTTTACAGTTAAATCAAAATTGGTAATTTTTCGAATATCCTGACCTAAAACGATGTTTCATAGCGTTTTAATCACGTCACTAGTAGAGATAGTGTGGTATAATTTTTTAACGAAGGGACAGTATGAAATGTCATTTTACTGTGCGCAGCTAATTTAAAGTCCCACTATAGATAAATTATAAACAGACCCAGTAAAAAGCGAGAAAAAACTTAAAAAATAAAAAAGTGAAAAATAACTTTAATTTCGGAAGTTGGTGGCAAAACACTAAAGTACAGATCCAAAGACACCGACTTCCAAAATTAAAGTTAGTTTTCACTTTGTAATTTATTTTTCGTTAAAAAGTTTTTTTTACCTAGATCAAATCATGAGTCATGACATTCACACAAAAAAATCAAGTTGTATGCCTGCACCTCTGCATAGTTTTTTGTGTTCCTGCAAAATACATTATTTGTTTTTCGCATTTCCTTACCTGCCATCAAGTTGATGGGGCCCATTCTGCAGCACCACGTTGACGAGCGCCGGCTCAGCGAAGGTCACAAAGCCGAAGCCCCTGGAGCGGCCCGACTCGCTGTTCTTCATCACCACGCAGTCGATCACATCGCCGTAACGCGAAAAGTAACGCTGCAAATTCTCTTGAGACGTCTCCCATGACAGACCACCGACGAACAGTTTTCTGGGTCAAAAGGATTTAAATACAGATATTTTATAGCACTTAGGAAATACTTACGCTAATTTAATCTAGGTTGGCTTGTCCACTACCGCCTACCACCCTAGATAGAATAACTTTTGCGTACTTTAACGCATAAAGAAGTAATTTCAATGTAAACTTTATGAAAGTCACCTGATGACGTGTCCACATGTGGCATTTTTGGTTCACGTGATTTTTCAGTATTTCATCTTAATTAACTTTCAAACTTTGCTATGCGTTAACGATCGCTGAAAGCCATTTTGTCTAGGGCAGTTGATAGGTCAAGGCATATCCTACATCACCCCCTTGGCTTTCCTGACACCCAGATTCAATTTTGTTGAAAACTTAAGCCGCAGCTTCAAGCAGCGAGAAAATATTCATATTCAAAAATTTATTTGCATATAAAATATTAACATGGAAGCTCGAAATAAACTAAAGCGTAGTGGGAGTGACTTTAGTAATGAATTTTAATGACATTCAAGTCCTTGAAAACTGGCATTCGGAGTTGGACCGCCTGTGAAACTGTTACCAACACATTTGGGTACTGGGTGTTAAGGCAATTAGAATTATGAACGACGCCTATTAAAATGTGCCTTTGTTTACTTTTGAATATTTAATATTAGTTACTAAGCTTAGCTTTAACTTTTCAAATTGAGTACTGAAATTGTTATTTCAAGGGAGATTTGTTCTTAGTATTTAATTATAATTTGAAAAAGAATGTTTTCTTTAAATCTTAAATTCTTTCAATTCTTATAAAAAGGTCAGAAATTATTTATTAAAAAGATGTCACAGTGCACCCTGCATGACATCATGGACAGATTGTTTGTATTATCAAGTGTTTTGGATAAGGTAAACAACATCTAGGTTTTACCCAACCTGTTTGTAATTTCCCAACTTACTATTTATTAAAAATATTATTTGTCCAGGACACATAGTAACTAATTGAAAAATAATAAAATTACTTGTTACCAAGGGCGGCTTAGGGAAGTTTATTTGGGGAAAACTTGTATATTTTTTTTTAATTACATAAAACTTAACTGAAATCCATATTTGTACTTTCAAGAAATTTACTATATTCCTATAATGCAGTTTTAAATATTCATTGGTCATTTACCGACCTACCAAAAGATTGCACTTGCCATTATGCATTTTTACAAATTTTATTTTATTCAATCACAAAATATACAGTAGAGTAGATGACCTAAAAACCTACTTGGTAGTTGCTATCTACATTCAATTTATTCCAATAGCCATTTTGTTTGTGATAAGGACTGCTTTAGTACTTAAAAGTCTACAATCATTGTTTTTAATTATTTGAATGGTAAACTATTCATTATGAATGTATATTTATGTGAGAATGACACTGTCTAAGTAAAGTTCACTGGGGTAAAGTATTTAGATTAAACTGTTTTCAAGGCTCTCTTGAAAATACAAGTGTACTATTCAAGTATTGCACAGAACTGAACAGTGTTTTAAGTACTGTGCATTTAAAACCTAATAAGACCTAGATTATGATTTAATTACTACTAATTTAAAGGGCTGAGTTGTATCATAAAAGCATAATTTGCTTGTAATAATGCTTGTTTGGTAAATATGATTAAATTAACATAGATTAACAAGTAAAGAATGTTTAAAACAACATCTTTTTTAGCATGAAAACAAACAATGCCAGCTCAAGTTAGAATAAAAAACATGTGCTTGTGCTGGTTGGTTTATTAGTTATCTTGATTTATTTAAGTCAAAACTTGATCAACTCAAGTGTTACTCATACTACTTATACCATTATGTGGCATTTGCTAAAGATAACTCACAAGACCAAAGTGAGTCACAGACCAAATCAATTCTACAGTTAAAATATTTAATAAATACATGGAAGTTATAATCAGCAGGTTTATCTAATCAGTGCCATTCTACATTGTCAGACAGTAGTCATATTAAAAGTTTTACTTGAACTAGCCTCTGAACATTCATAAAGTATTAATTTAGTGCTTACTAAGCACTTTTACCAAGATTGGTGAAAGTATCCATTCACTTCTCTTGGGTCATAGTTTTACTTATAATGGTTTCTGTATAACACACCTCTGCTTACTTTTTTTTTAATTACACAATTTACAACCTAATGCTTTTTCATTTGCATTTTAGATTACTTGTAAAAACGTAAGTGAAATAAGCATAGAGAAGTGAAGATGTTAGGAAATAATTAGTTGAAAGTTAATCATTAGCATTTATAATTATTATTACTTAGAATTTTATAACTAAAATGATGTACATATTGTCCTGTAACAATTTAAAAATGAATAGGATGTAATCCTCTATCCATATGTATACTATAATTAATTAGGCATCTAGTTGGGGGCCACTAGTATTGTTTTAGCAATATCATAGCGTCTATAGCGACCGCCCAAAGCGTGTTTACGCGAAAAATAACATCCATCCGTGCAAACATCGAGGAAAACTGTATATGAACATAATTTGACGACGCAAGTAACCATATGCAAATGAATCAGCACGTTTCGCGTCTTGTGGGTAAATGAGATCGTGCTACGCGGCACTTCGAACATTGATCTAATAACCTCATTATCAATTAGCTACTCAAAATTTCCATATTTTCCACAAAATATGACGCTCGCAATACCCTAGCGCGAAATCACCGATAAGAGAAAGCAACGATTAGTCACAGAAAGGTTAGTTTTACATATTGCGACGTTTCCACATCAACAGCTTTCGAAGTTGAAGTACAGTTATATAAACTCCTTCTACGTAAATTTTGGCAACGAAATGCGACAACAATCAGAGAAAATATACCATGGGAAAGTAATAGCTGCCATGATCGTACCACGCAAGTCGCACGGCGAGGCTTGGGGTCGGTGCCCGCTAGCCGGTATAAAGTAAAAGGCTAATTGAAATATTGCAGCCCGCATCTATGTCATTTTGCATGTATTATCGTAAAATAACGTTAATATAACATATTTCATACTTTCAGGGAACAAAGTTGAGTACGTAACGCTATCTCACAAGCCCTGCTGGCTATCCGTGAAATGCGACACACCAAGCGAACATGCCAGTTTGACCTATTATAGTTGGCACGTCGTGGACAGCCTTTAACCACACCAAAAATATGTGAAAACAAACTCACCCCTTCTCATCATCGTCCATGTCTGGATTCATACGCATAACTTACTACTAATTAAAAATAATGGTTGGCACCGGTAAAGACAACCAAACCACACAAGCACAGACCCACACGAATGATTATGGCGGACCAACCATTTCCGCTTTCTCAAAAAAGTCATGGAAAGGGGAAGTTGTCAATACAAAGCTTGATCAGTTTGTAATTCGTAAAAATGATTAATAACTTGAGTAATTTCTTTTCAAACACATTATTAAAAATTAAAAATATTTAATTAATAACAAGAATTAATATTATGATTGAAAAAGTATACAATTTTATTTAAAAGTAAGCAAAGACGCAGGATTTCGCAAAAAGGTAAGCCTGCCACCAGGTGGCAGCACAAACTAAAATGCTGCCGTATAAAATAAATACCAAATACTTACTCTACACATTTTTTAAATTTAGCCATAAATATTTTGGTATAAAACTATAAAATTATATTGATTCAATTAAAAAACTTGCTTCACATAACATTTAATCATTTTTTTTAATCTTTCCAAGAATTTATACTAACAACAGTAACGCCATCTAGGTTTCAACTAGTGGTAATCTAACGAAGAAAAAGCGAATTCACACTCAGTTTAAACTTTAAAGCATAGACATATATATATGGACTGGAAATACCTACGAAAAAAGGGTGCCTACCTACAACTCACATTGTCTCAAAAAATGGCTGCCATTGCTAGGGTTGTATCAATCAAGGAACATTGGTGTTACTATAACGAGTATCGATACTAAATACGAGTCGTACTAGTTATCACGTTTGGATCATAATATAGTATACTAACTTATAGTCCGTTCTAACTAAGGTTGCCTACTTTATAGTAACGTATCCTAGTTTATTTTCGATAAACATACTTTATAATTTTGCATAAAAATACAGTATGCGAAAATACTTTATTTCTAATCTTTTGTTATGCGTAAAAGACTCATATGAACTATTTATCGATAGGTACAGACGCCAGCACATCAAGCTACCCGAAACTGTCAAATTATCGCAATCAACTTTCTTCCCTGAAAATAAAATTAATGCCAAGTGTTTTTTCGGCACAGAATTAAAAAACACTTTTTAATTGCATAACGTTTACGTATTAAAGTGAAGGAAAACAGCGTGAAGAGATATGTAAGTATCCATATGCCCAAAAACAGGTGCTTTCGCATATTATACCTTTATTATTATACCTATTATACCTTATAATATGTATGTATTTAGAAATATATATGTATGTTTATCAGCTGTCTTAGTACTCATAGCACAAGCTCTGCTTAGTTTAGGACTAGATGGCGTTGTGTGAAAGTTGTGGAATATGATTTATTTATTTATTATTATTTTTATATATGTAATTAATATATATCTATTTATTTATTTCAGGCCAAACGGCCAGGCTATTATTAATCAATCATTTTAATACACATTTACCAAAAATGCTGTGGGAACAGAGTTATCATGTAATCTCATTACATCAAGTGTTCTATTGAAACAGCTTTCTTCAAAGTGAAGTGAACAGAGGTACCATTCTTTATGTCGGGGATTAATATTTTCTTCACCAATAGCCTCTAACCACTTTTTCTTTAGTCCTTCCTTTTTAGGAAACCTATAAAAAGTGCAAGTATTTTTATCAATAAATAATTTTGGTTACAGCTATATTATATTAGCATATGAAACTAAAATCAATAGGAAACGTCAGAAGCTATGTGCACGGTTCCAATTGGTGGTTTCTATGGAGAAGAGTCGGCAAGAAACTCCACGGTTACTCAAAATAATTGGCTTTTACAATGTTAATAGGTAGGGGAGGACAGTGTAGGCCTGTCAACAAGTACCAGGTACTTAAAAAAATAGAAGACATTGTAAAAGCCAATTCTTTTTAAAAGAGTAACCGTGGAGTTTCTCGCTGGTTCTTCTGCATAGGAAACCACCATTTGGAACCGTGCATCTAGCTTCTGACGTTTCATAAGTGCCGATGTAGGTTTATGTGAAAGAAAATATTTTGATTTTGGTGCTGTGAACCACGGGCCGGACCTAGCAAGGTCAATCGGAGCTAATAAGACGCAGGACTATTTATGTTAACATAGCAGAATATACCGATATCGTTCCAGCGGAGGAACTAGTTCCGGAAACTATTAGGCAACGGTACAACACTATTCTATTATGACATATTATTGTAAACAAACGAATGAATTAACAAAATAATAAAAAAGGTCTGTTATACGGAAATTCACCCAAATATCAATACTTTAGCCATAAATTCATGATCGCGTTACAATTATATCATCGAATGTCTATTATTGTATGTGTTATTGCATGAAAACCGGCTACTAACCTGTGCAAAGAAAGTTGAGGTTGATTTTCATTCTTCCTTGCACCACACTTCACAATACAACACACAGGCATGTTGAATTGCTGTTTTTCAACATTTACATGCAGTTTTAAAGGTAAAGTCCTCGTAATTTTCTCGCAAATCTCAATAATACAAAAAATAAACAACCATTTGACAGCTGAACTACCACGAAACTTGGCGACAAAGATGGCTGCTCTGGCACCTACCTACAACCGTGTATAGAATAACAGGGCATCTCCTGTTATATCCCATCTCAATGCTTTAAAGAGACTGGCAATGGACTGGCAGCTGTAAAGAAACCCGCCGAAAGTCTGCGGTCTGCCCCTGGCTTCGAAATTGTATTTTTAGGGACGCGGATGGTGGTGGTCTAAGCCTCTCTGAGGCCCGGGGCGGCTGTACTAATCCGGCGGTAAAAGTTAGTAACACGGATCGTAAGGTGGGTGCGACAAACCCATATGATAAATTAGACATTTTTGCGTTTTAATGTTGATTTTAATTTTTTTTTCTTAAATTATTGTCATTATAATAATATGTAGATAGGAAACTGAAACAGAGGATAAAATTTAAAAAATATTTATATACAAAAATGAATGTATATGTCACAAAATATCGAGTGATTTATTAGGGTATGCGTGTATTATACCCAACCTTACGCTCGCCGGGCTAAATGAGGCCCCCTTGCCGAATAGTATGAGAACGTAGGATGCAAGAGCGAGCGAAGTAAGCTTGAAAGTGTTAGCAAAGGTTAGGTCTTCTTTTGACACAGAAATAGGAGATACATACTTTTTTGACTTTTGCAGAAAATTTTGAGTCATCATCATCTGCTTAGCCTTTTCCCAACTATGTTGTGGTCGGCTTAAAATTTTGAGTATTAGAAGAATATAGGATGCAAGAGAGGGCGAAGCGAGCCCAAGATTTTTTACAATCCTCTCACAGGACTCCTTGTTTGGCAAAAGTTTTTGAAGCCCGGTTACAGCCAGGAAATAGTCTCAAAATTATTCTTTTGTGTGTTTGGTATTATAGAATCAAAACAAAAAATTTTTTAATAAGGGCTGATTTTTCAATCGACTGATAATTATTATTCGTGGAGTAAAATTGACGTCTGACAGATTTTGTATGGAAGAATTGTCAAAAAATCAAAATTATTCTTCAGATAAAATCATACTGGCGTTGGAAAAATCAGCCCTTAGGATATTTAATTTGTATTTAGTTTTAAAATTCGAAATGAATAACTGGTGCTGTCGTCACGGTGACAGGGATATCATCTTGTAAAGTTAAGTGGAAGGGAAAAATCACTTGAATCTGTGAACAAAATAAAACCACAGTCAAAAATCTGCCTAGCGAGTTAGCCCCAATATCATAAATGGCTGCCAGCCTAACTCAGATTGGACACGTAGATATGGATGATGCCTGGTAGGCGGTCACTTTAAAGGGAACTCACGTATACTAGTAACAGTTTTTTTTCTTATTTCCAATGTTATGGGATGAAGAAGGAATAGAACCTGTTACACAAAGTTCGTTTGGGATAATTTAGGAATAGGTACCTACTCACCCTAAAAATATATGATACGTCCACCATAGGGTCTATTAGATTTAAGCTAGAAGGTATTAAATGAGGAATTTCCATATTAAAGAAGCAAATCTCGGCTATGTTCAGGGAAAATTTCTTGTATTCCGTTTTGCATATTTTTTTCTCCTCATCTGCCCATCCCGACTGGACACTATATCGTAATTTCTGAAAAGAAGGCAAACATGTATTAAAAGTTTTAAACTTTAGCTATTCATAAAGGTATATTTAGGTGTAGGTCGATTTACCTGCAGCAATATAACGTTGAGTTTTCGTATTTTTACTTTCTTCTCGTTAATAATTGTTATTTCGAAGGGAATCGTCTGTTTAGGTGCAAACGCCTTGTACGTTTTAATACAAATTGTGAATTTTCCTGAATTCCGAAAAGTTTTACGAAATTCGTTGAACGAAGGCATCTGAAAACAGTTTTTTTATTAGTATTTTTACTGCAAAGATAGATATTAATAACAACGTTTGTAGTTCGAAATACGCACCAATAATTCTTCAACGTGATTTAAATTGATATTTCCAAAAACATTGAATTTTGCCATTTTTTTAAGTTTATAGGCGGGCTTACTTTTTATTTTCACGGTATAAATTACTTTGGCAATAGAACTTTCAAAAGACGACGGCAAATCTGCTGGCAGTGCAAAGTGGAACGGGTATTGGTGAATACCGGCCGGTAGTGTGCTACCTGTGAAATAATTTAACTTAAATAGGTGCTTGTGGCTAAGTAAACAGCCGCACGGGTAGATCGGTCAGGTTAAGCTACGCTTGCCGCGGTTGGTCCGTGGATGGGTGACCATCTTTACATACCAATACCTCTCCGTGCCTCGGAAAGCACGTTAAGCCGTTGGTCCCGGCTGTCATTCGTGGATCTTTGAAAGTCGTAACGGGTCGTCAGAAGCCTGAAAGTCTGACAAACCAGTCTTACCAAGGGGTATCGTATTACCCAGTTACTGGGTTGTGGAGGTTAAATGGGCAGTCGCTCCATGTAAAATACTGATATCCAGCTAGACTGGAAGCCATCCCCAACATAGTTAGGAAAAGGCTAGACAAATGACGAGGTGAATAAGGACATACTTATAATAAATGATACAAGAATCAAGATGACCTTAATGTCAGTGGGCCATTTTTCGGAATTATTATAATAAATACCGCATCATGCGTTGATACAATGAGGAAAACCTCATGAGCGTAGGACATTATTATAGCAGGGATAAATTATTAACAGAGAAGGCAAGATTGTTTACATCTTTATCTTCTGGACTTACCATTACACTGATCTCTAAATATGTCGGTCACAAGCAAGCTAAGAACTTTTTTCTTCCCAGAATAGATTTTTATGTATGGCATAGTTGCCATAGACCGGGTCCACTGAGCCTTGCAAGTTCCCGTAACTTTGAAATCAATACCTGAAAAACACAAAGCAAAATAGTTTTAATTCAAAAGTCTCTTCCAGTAGCGAATGCTAAAAATTTAATAAACATTAGAAAAATACTTCGAAATTTCTGGTCATTCTTCAATTCCAATACAACAGTTCCAGTCACAATATCACCTGCATAAAAACTTCCAGTGGAATCACTATTAAAGTTTATGGTGCATGCCATAGTAAATCCAAATATTATTCACTAATTAAAATTATTACATTCACTACGACAACAAAATAATTTACTCGGCCTTCTACGTAAAACATAATTATTGTAGCTATCGGTAACTTGATAACTCCGATATGTAGCAGATAACAATGATGACAGAAGATAATGATTCCCGAATCGGCGAAGATTAAGTAGTTGCAAAATTGATTTATTTGATGTCTAGGTTGCTTGGTTTTGAAGAAGATGGTGTTTATTGGGAATCCTCTAATTTTTGAATATGCATTTTGAATATTAACATACCGTGCGAGTGACTAAAAGTAAGGCTGTTTTCCTCATGTTTTACCAGAGTTATTTGTTCTTATAGGTAATCATTCTAACCTAGCGTGTGACGTTATTGTAATGTTGCTTCTACTATGGACTAATTGTAAGTCTGGACTTTGAAATATATTATAAATAATCTCACGCCGAGTTGTGCTGTTCGTAAGCGTGACAGACAAACATACGGATTACAGATTGATTCATGTGAGTAGTGGTCTAACTAATGAATAGTCTGAATTAAAAATTATAGCCAAAACCATTTAAGATAATATTTAAGTTCTTTTTTTGTAGTAAAATGAAAAAAAAAAAATATATTGTAAAGTATAATAAAAGAATGTGTGGCGTAACGTTTCCGAACGAAAACCAATGACAGTGACAACCAATGACATTTTGCATTATTGAAAATCGGAATTTCGTTCGTGGTGATTTTTCCGATCGGTTCTTCGGCATGATTCGCATTAACTGTTCGATCGCTTTGTTTAGTTGTGCATTGCATATTTTCGTAAGCGAATATTTGGGATAAGTGCGTTTTTCTGTAGTTTATTTCGTTTTATGCGTCGTAAGTAAACTGTGATAGGTTATGTTATGCCCTTTCCGTTTTCAGGGTGAAAAGTGAGTATGTTTGATTTATTTCGTTGTAACTCTGATAATTCTCTGTATATTTATGTATTTTATGGATTGTGGTATTACGCAACATGCAGCGCTTTAGTACTACAGCATGTGTTGGTAGTAAGACCTTTTATGAATGTCTTTGCAAACATTTTGATTAAACGAATCATGTTTCGGTTTTTCTGCAAAGTCGCGAGTGTTGACCTCATTACAGACAAAACATATAAGTTCAAGTGATAGGTATGTTCGAACATTATCATACATGCAGCTGACATGATACAAAACTTGTAAACCAGCCTTTTCATCCAACTTGTTTATTCTGTAATAAAGTGTTATCAAGTGTACAGTATGTAGGTATAGTACATGTTGGATGCAGTTACAAACATTAATGATTATCAAATCAGTGATGTCACTATTTGTTTCAAATAATTTTCATATAAATGACTAATGTTATCACTGAACAAAAAAAAAAAAAATCATCATCTAAGACTTATACTGAACATTAATATCGAATGAACTGGCTCAGAACCTAACCTTTTGGCTGCAAACAGTGTTTGAAAGGAATATTGCCACATAATACTAACATTCTACTTGGCAACTCAATTGGAGATTCTAAAATGTTACCACAAAGTATTTCACTTCTCAATTTATTCTGATTGTTGTTGGGTATTTTTAGCCTGCTACAGTTTAGAATTTCTTTTTTTTTTTCTTTTCACTTCATAGTCACAAATCAGTTACAATACTGTGTTTAGAACTAAACCAGAAATTTGTGAAATAGGAACTCTAAGTACAAGAGCCAGGGCTACACTGATGTTTGTGTCTTGCAGTAAAAATTAATAAATAATAATAATTATTAAATATCTGTTTCGCCCTGGCTCTTGTACTAGGAGTTCCTGTATCACTTCTGCTTTAGTTCTTAACATGGGATTGTATCTTGTTTGATATAGAATTCTTGACTTGGAGATAATCTATTCATTGTCACCATTTACATAGAAGAAGCGAACAATCTGTCATTATTTATATTTTATGAGCTCTACATTACACCTCATTGTTGAGTTGCAAAACAGTACCAGTATTGATGCCACATTATGATTTAAAATAAAAAATAAAATCATCTTGATTATTTTTAGGGTTCCGTAACTCAAAGGGAAAGACGGAACCCTTATAAGATCACTTAGTTGTCCGTCTGTCTGTCCGTCGGTCAAGAGCCTTTTTCTCAGGAATGCGTGGAGTTATCAAGTTGAAATTGATATCAAGTACTCAGGGTTGCAATTCCTTGAAGCAGTGAAAAATCAAACTTGTAAGTCAATGCAATCAAAAGTTACAGGTGTATATGTTTTGTTTATGCTGCAAATTTTGACATTAGCAAGGGAACCTAAATCTATAGGGTACTTCCTGTTGATCTAGAATCATGAAATTTGGCCCGAAGCTATGTCATGTAGCACAAGTAAAGGAAAAAATCAGAAAAAAAAATATATATATACTTTTTACATACTTACAAATTTGTATGGAGCCCTCGGCGCGCGAGTCCAACTCGCACTTTGCCGGTTTTTTTAATGATAAGTCGAAGGTAGTTAAATTAGTCAATAACAATGTTATAGCAGTTAAACATTTGGATCACTAGAATTTTGAATTATAATGTGGTGTGTCACAGCTGAACTGGTAAAATGTCAACTAACTTTTGGAGGCTTATGAAGATATACAATTTTACAGAAAACTAGCTGTTGCCCATGACTTTGTGTGTATTTTGTATTTAAACATTTTTTATACTAATATTCAGGAAGAAAAGTAGAGTGGATCCCAGGCTACCTATCTGTTAAATTTTATAACAATTGGTTTAGTGAAAAGGTAGCGGACAAGTACTATCAGTTATTCCTTGGTGGCTCCTTTGAGGTGTAACTATTGGAAACTATGCAGACAAAAACTTAAACTAAAAATAAATCGCATTTATGCAGACCTTTTGTAAAGTGATAAAAGGTCTGCAGATATGCAATTTATTTTCAGTTTTCGTTTCCTTCGTTTTCGTTTCCTTCGTTTTCTTCTATAGTCTTTTTACTAAACAAATAGTTCTTTTTCTCAAAGATTTTAGATTTCCGTCACCATTTAATAGAATGTGATGACAGATATGCCTTTTGTAGATATATGGATAGTTTGTTGTAGGTACACACATCCATCTGCCTAGCCTACTATGTTGGGGTCAGCTTCCAGTATAACCGGATGCAGCTGAATACCAGTATTTTACATGGAGCGACTGCCTATCTGACCTCCAGAACCCAGTTACGGGCTAATTTCGGGCTTCTGACTACCCATAACGACTGTCAAAGATCCACGAATGACAGCTGGGACCAACGGCTTAACGTGCTTCCCGAGGCACGGTGGGGTCTGTATGTAAAGATGGTCACCCATCCACAGACCAACCGCGGCAAGCGTAGCTTAACCTGATCGATCGACCTGTGCGACTGTTGTTATTTACCACATTGTAGGTGCACACATAACAATTAATTTATCTCTCAAAGTGTTTCTGTTATTTTTACTTGTTTAGGCTGCTGAGTCCCTCGATTGATGGACTCAGACAGATGCTGGAGATATGTGAGAAGTACGCCACGTCTCATGGTTTGTTGTACAATGTACGGAAGAGTGAACTTGTGGTGTTTAGGGTTGGTACTAAGAAGCCTAAGACAGTGCCTCCGGTTTTTCTGTATGGTGTACCTCTAAATAGAGTGTCGCATTTTAAGTACCTTGGCCACATAGTAAATGAGGTCTTGAATGATGACAGTGATATTGAAAGGGAGCGAAGAGCGTTTTCGGTCCGATGTAATATGCTGGCCCGTAGGTTTGCACGATGTACTAGAGAAGTGAAACTCACTCTGTTCAAGGTGTTTTGCCAGTCTTTCTACACGTGCAGCCTGTGGGTTAGACATACGCAGAGGGCCTACAACGTTCTTCGCGTCCAGTACAATAACGCCTTTAGGGTACTGTTGGGGCTCCCGCGGTTCTGTAGCGCATCAGGGATGTTTGCGGAAGCGGAGACAGATGGCTTTCATGCTATTATGCGAAAAAGAACAGCATCCCTGATGCGTAGGATTCGAGCGAGCACTAACAGCATTCTAAAGGTGCTATCGAATAAGCCAGATTGCGCATTCCTGGGGCACTGGACCCGTATGCACAGCTGCGGACCTGGTGCTGCGGGAAGGGGGCATAGTCATAGTTATAGGTTTATGAATTAGTGAATTAGTGTTTGTATATTTCATTTTAGTTTTGTTTTGTTTTGTTTATTGCTCAGGATGTTACTAACGTAGTTTTATAAGAGTTACTAACAAGAATATGAATCATCTGTGTTCGAAGTAAATAAAAAAATAAAATAAATAAATAAAAATAAGCATTTTCAAATTATGATTCTTCACTTGGAAACTTGTTTTTTTACTTACTTTGGGAAATTCTCCTGGATGGTGTACACATATGTTGCCAAGCACAAATATCACATGCATACACATAATAAGTTAGTCACTTTTCATTATGCAGTACATATATGTCTTACTCTTTGAAAATAATCTGTAAATAATCTTTATTAAAGGTAATCACCACAGCCATGGACCCGAACATTTATGCTCTGGTCCTTGACACCTTGAACCGTGCCACCAGCCAGGACACGGAGGTGTTGAAACCGGCTGAAAAGAAACTACAAGAATGGGAGGTGGAACCTGGCTTCTATTCTGTGCTCTTGGTAAGTTCTAGCTGATATCATTGTGCTTGTTTGTTCTTTATTAATCTACAATGCCACATGCGAACTAAGCATCACACCTGACATAACGCAAATCCTGAATCGCGCAAACAGAGTTATCCGCGCGATTTACATAAATATACAAAAACCCGTCAATAACCATCAGGCAGCAGCTCACCAGACAACACCCGCCTGGTTGTCGGATCTTTCCTTTTATATCGAGGATGAGGACCTTTACACCCTGTTTCTCATAAATGGAACTGCTCACCCGTGTGATTTCAGCAGTTTCCTAATTTTCTGCATACATTGCATCATCTCCTGATTATCTCTATCTGGACATTTTGATTGTCCTGCTACATAATACAAACACAGTCCACACCATTTAAATAATTCTTGAGAGCGTTTACGACGTACGGAATTTCATACAAACTTCATACAAGCCCTTGTTTTTCGAAACGAATGAACTGATTTTAATGACTACTTATACTTTGTACGCATAAGTAGGATTCAAAGGTCTAAAAAGTTAACTAAGAACATTTTCGAAAAATAGTGTTACAGCCAAATTAGACTGATTTTACATTTTCCATAGAAACAGAGATTTCTACTTATCTTTTTTTAAATAAGTAATTTCGAAAATGTTCTTTCCTAACTTTTTAGACCTTCGTATCCTGCTTATGCGTACGACGTTTTATTAAAATCGGTTCATTCATTTCGAAAAACAAGGGCTTGAAAGTTTGTATGAAATGCCGTACGCCGTAAACGCTCTTAAGGGCGCGTTTATTTGACGCAGATACTTGCGCTGTGTTGTACAGACGCCAGCACATCAAGCTACTACAATCTTTCAGATTTCTTTAATAGATTTTCAACTTTATCGCTAAAGTATAAGGTTCAAAGTTGATTGGGAAAATCTGACAGTTTCGGGTAGCTTGTTGTGCTGGCGTCTGTACAATTTTGTGAACTTGATATAACTAGGCAACAAACAATACTCTTATTCCTATAATTTACACTAAGTCACGGTTGGCCGAAAGTTTTTGCGCTTTAAATTGCAGCAAAAAAATGTGTAAAAAAAAAGTAACTAACCTAAATACTTCCACCTTTTACAGAACGTCCTATCCAACCATTCGATAGACGGCAACGTCCGATGGTTGGCGGTGATGTGCTTCAAGAACGGCGTGGACCGATACTGGAGAAAGAATGCTCCCAATGCCATCAGTGATGAAGAGAGGGTCAAGTTGAGGCAGGGACTTCTTACCACCAGCATCTTGAGTGAGCCTGTCGCTCAGATCGCTACACAGCTTGCTGTTTTGATTTCTAAGATTGCCAGGTGAGCCTTTAACTCTTTTAGAAACCTTCCTGTAACCATGTAGTTTATTTATTTATTCATATAACAATTCGCATTTTGTTTGAATTATGTAGTACATTAATTCATTTATTACAGCTAAAAATAATAAATTATGAACTTCAAACAGTTTTCACTAAAAATAATTTATTTAATCTTTCGCACACAAAAAGGCACAAAGGCGGACTTAATGCCTTATTCATTCTCTAACAGTCATAATCAATAACGTATGATAAATATTATGTCAATTCATTGTAAATAGTTATCATCACTACATAGTATAAAACAAAGTCGCTTCCCGCTGTCTGTCCCTATGTATGCTTAGATCTTTAAAACTACGCAACGGATTTTGATGCGGTTTTTTTTAATAGATAGAGTAATTCAAGAGGAAGGTTTATATGTATAATACATGCATAATATAGTAGAGAAACACTGTAAATTTTAGAGGTTTCTAATATGATGTCGTAAATAAACACATTTTTTGCGCTTACATTGCAAACGCTGGCTTAACCCTACGAGATAGATCAAAATAATGTACTATAGTATTGTACACCTTAAAAAGGTCTATAAAAAAGTCCGCGATGGCATATGTCTATCTCTTAGGGATAACCCACAATAACCATTTTTTATTCTATACTTTTTAAGAGAAATAATGGCTCTAAAATTATCAGTGTTTCTCTAATATATTATGCATGTATTATATGCATATAAACCTTCCTCTTGAATCACTCTATCTATTAAAAAAAAATCGCATCAAAATCTGTTTTAAAGTTCTAAGCATACATAGACACAGACAGAAAGCGGGAAGCGACTTTGTTTTATACTATGTAGTGATAGTGATCAGCATTGCACCCGTGCGAAGCCGGGGCGGGTCGCTAGTTACATAGTATAAAACAAAGTCGCTTCCCTGTCTGTCTGTCCCTATATATGCTTAGATCTTTAAAACTCCGCAACGGATTTTGATGCGGTTTTTTTTAATAGATAGAGTGATTCAAGAGGAAGGTTTATATGTATAATACATGCATAATATAGTAGATAAACACTGATAATTTTAGAGGTTTCTAATGTGGTGTCGTAAATAAACACATTTTTTTGCGCTTACATTGTAAACCCTGGCTGAACCATTCGAGATAGATCAAAATAATGTACTACACTATTGTACACCTTAAAAGTTCTACAAAAAAGTCCGAGATGGTATACGTCTATCTCTTAGGGATAACCCACAATAACCATTTTTTATCCTTAACTTTTTACGAGAAATAATGGCTCTAAAATTATCAGTGTTTCTCTACTATATTATGCATGTATTATACATATAAACATTCCTCTTGAATCACTTTTATGTATAAAAAAAAACCGCATCAAAATCCGTAGCGTATTTTTCAAGATCTAAGCATACATAGAGACAGACAGACAGCGGGAAGCGACTTTGTTTTATACTATGTAGTGATCAGCATTGCACCCGTGCGAAGCCGGGGCGGGTCGCTAGTTATAGTATAAATTATTGTAAATATTATTATGTCAAATGATTATAAATCTAATCTTTATTATCTGATGCAAAAAAAAATCGACTACTTAATGTGTTGAATATATTTAATGTCATAAGTAAATGGCAGGTGCAATAAGGTAAATTACTAAATATAAAAACTATTTATCATCATTTGTCACCAATTCAGATATAGAATATAAACATTTATTTAACAGGAATGCTTTAAGTTTAGCTTTGAATAGGCTACCTTTGTAAATCAATGATCTTAGAAAGAAAGAAAGAAAGAAAATACATTTATATATAAGAGACACAGTACACCTGAGACACAACCTGAGATTAAAAACAAATAAAAAGTGTAAAGTCCAATGTAAGAAATTAACAGGAAAGTGTGCCTCACGGCTGCGCCAAAAAGGCCCAGCTCAGCAAAAATATTAAGTCAGTCTTAAATCAGTAGGCAACCTATTAAATAAATCTACTGCTTGTTATTTAGAGCAATGTTTAGCAACTAAGGAATTTATGGAGGCCTGATAAAAACTGTGATCAGTAAACCTGCTGACAAAACTTACATGTACTTCAGCCATGACTGGTTGACCAAAATAACAACAAACAATCAAACAATTTGAAAACAGTTTTACTTTCTGAAACTGAGTTAAATCTCTTTAGCCTTTGAACATAGGTTACGTCATAAATCATTATATTTTGCACAATGCATACATTTCCTAATTAACACTTTGTTTTTTTTAACCCTCGCCAGGTTTGACTGCCCAACAAGCTGGCCAGACTTAGTTCCAGAGTTAATGGGTGCACTAAAAGCGCCACAGCCTCTGGTACAGCACAGGTCTCTGCTCATCTTCCATCATGTCGTCAAAGCATTGGCTTCCAAACGACTTGTTGGTGATCGACGTACATTCCAGGTTAGTTTTTAGTTATTTTGGTTTAGTATGTATTCTTTATTAATTGTGCTCTGGGAAGTTCTTTAAGAGTATAGGAAGAGCTCTGATAAGTCGAAGGTAGGATAGCGAACCTATGTAGTTTATTGCATTACAAAAGTCGTAACTATGTTATGCCACAACTACTATGTTTTGCCACAACATGTTCTTATCTATGAATGAGTTTCTCCCAAACTTTGAGAGCTTGCCTTGTAGTACCGGAGTATTGCTTTGATCATATTATTGAGTATGAAACATTAGTCTCCTACATTATGTGTATTGTGTGTTAAATATAGTAAATTCAATACCATGGTTGTGTGTACAACCAAAAACAATCAGTTATTAAAACCGCTCAACCATCCACAGGAGCTAACCAACACAGTATACTCCTTCATCCTGACTCTTTGGCACGAGAACACGGAAGTATTCCTCCGTCACATTCAAGAGGGGGCAGCCACAGAGCTGATCACTGAACATCTGGAAAAGGCACTCCTATGCCTCAGGATATTGAGGAAATTGACCGTCTTTGGGTTTAAGAAAGCACATGAGAGCCAGGACGCTATGGCGTTTTTGAATGTTGTGTTTGACCGGGCTAAGACCAGTTTGGAATGCAGTGAGTATTATTACTTTCATTAATGATTGTCTTCATACATGGATTGTGGTACACTATTTCATTAAAAGAATTGTCAACAAAGAGGGTCTTGCAACTGTTACCACCCTAATCCAGCCTAATGACCCATTATTGATACTGGAAATATGAAACAATGTAAGGGACATTTTGTCGAAAATGAATTATATATTAAAACTATAGGCTTTATTGATTTTTTGCTATTAGAGCTTAAAAAAATGAAGACATCTGAGAAACTTTGTACTTGACAGTTTTTACATAAAACATAATAGTTAAAAAAAATATAGTCAGTTTTGTAAGAAAAATACCCTATTTTGCTCTCCTGGAAACCTTAGTTTTGTCCCTTACGTTATTTCATATTTCCAGCATCGATATCACATTATTCTTATTCTAGCATAAGATGAGTTCACAGAAGTCCGAAAAGAAAAGAAAGTTAACAAAATAGTAAATTGCCTAGCATTTGTTGGAAACTGCTTCACAAATCTACATAACAAGTAGCATACCGTTTGACTAAGGGCTGATTTTTCAATAGACAGATAATTTTAATTCATGGAATAAAAGTGACATCTGACAGTTTTTGTATTTAAGAACTGTCAAAAATTCAAAATTATTCCTGTGATAAAATTATCTAGCGTTGGGAAAATCAGCCCTAAAACACCCAAATATTCTTTCAGGAAAACTTCTAAAAGGCAGAGGCATTTACCCACTGGAGCTCTGTGAAAAATTCATAATACATTTAACCAAAGTGGCTCTCGGGGTGTTGTGTGCCCAGCCATTCTCCTACGTTCCTCTGATCAGACCTTCCTTAGAGTTCGCACTGTACTACTGCTTCACTGAGCAGGGCATGGCGCTGATTTATGAAAGGTTCACGATACAGTGCCTGAATATTGTGAAGGGAATCCTTCAGTGTGTGGAGTATAAGCCGCCGAAGGGAATAGACCAGGTTAAGGAGCCATGTAAGTATTACAGTTAGGTTTGTTACATGACTATATAAATGAAATATAGAAGGGTAATTGCATAACACACTAACAGTAGCAATGGCTTTCATTTTGACAGTTCAACAATATTCATTGCGTTATTTACGTTGCTGAGCAGACAAATTTTTCAAACATATGAAGCAATGGATTAGCAATATCCTTCAAAATGGTTCAGATTGTGATTGAAAGTGTGTGACGCAATTTATAATCAAAAGCAAGTACAGTAGGGCTAGAAATCCTTGTGAAAATGTAACGTAAAGTGCCACCGTTATATTATTTATTATTGTTGCCGTGCAACATTGATGTGTTCCGATTTGCAAGAGATTCGCATCGCCTAAATTAAAGCCAGATGATGCTTTTGTTTCAAGATTGGCATTCCCCTAAGATTTCCTGGTGTATAAATTATACCACATCCGATCAGAAGGCCAATTCCCGTAATTAAAAACGTTCAAAATCTAGCCTAAAACTTGTTAAAAATATAGGGAAATTTGAGGTATTTTTGACACTTGGAGACTGAGATCAGACTGTTAACGTTCTTAAAATTACGAGAATTGCCCCTGAGGCAGACATTTTGTTGTAGTATTCTGCTGCAAGGTCATTTCTACTGAGGTGTTTGCTTTTAAGACATTATAATTTGTTATTTTACCAGATTTACCAGACTACAGTTTCCCATACGAATTTCTTGTAGTATTAAATCTCCAAGCTCATGGAGCGAAAGATGGAAGTCCTAGCCTAAACGCGAACACTCTCTGCCATATGTGTCGGTTTCTATCTCGCATTACCTCCTACGAAATTCTGATGACCTGGTACTGTAGGCCGCTGAAACGCAGAACTTTGCTTATCTTCTTGTATCCCTTGTAGTAACTCTCCAAGCCCATCAAATGAAGATTGAGGTCCTAGACGCGAACACCCTTTGCCACATGTGTCGGCACCTGGTCTCTCACTACTTCTTACTGAGTGCTGATGACCTGGCACTGTGGGACGCTGAGCCAGAGAGCTTTGCCACTGATGAGGCAGGGGAGTCGTGGAAGTATAGCTTGAGGGTGAGTGGCACTAATTTATTTCATTTTGATTGAACGCCCTAATCTCTGGAACTGCCAGTCGGATTTATAGAATCTTTTTGCACCAGATAGCCCAATTCATGAGGATAATTATATATTTAACATCACGATAAGACCCTTAAGAGCCAAGCAAAAAGAAAAAAGGTGGGCCGGTGGAACAAGAAACACGTGGACGAAGTCTCGGGCAGTAATAAAATATATGTTTTTATTAAAAATCATCTTGCCTTGGTTAGAAAACTACAGAACGAAACATTCTTCGATTTTTCTACGAGCCTCACAATGGGAGTTTAGCTAAGAACTGGTTTTGAATAATCTTTACAGGTGACACACAAAAAAAAAAAACATAAACGGCGAAGTAAACAACGCACCTACGGTGCAAAAACGTCTCTTATTCAATTTGGGAGGGTTGTAAATTATAAACGTTTACATTATTTTATTACAAAATTGTGAGATGTTCGCTTTACCTTTAGTATGAAGTTCAAAGTTGTAGTTTAAATATTACCAGTTAATTTCGTTAGTCAAGAAGAATTATACTTTATAATAGGATGGCGAATTTTCAAACACTTCTCCTGAAATATTCCATCATTTGCATAAGTGACGTTCTTGCACCGTAGGTGCGACAAGTCTTTGAAGTTATTTTATTTATTTATAGTTAATTAAAACAGTACAACACCAATTACATGAATTAACATAGAGACAATTATTACATTGACAATAATATCATTTAATTTTAAACTGACATGGTACAGTGGACTCCCTTGCATACTTTCTCTCACAGAACATTAAAAATATACGCATAATTGTACTCCATTTATCCGCAAACACATCACATTCAGGGTTAGCAGTCAGAAGGGCGCTCAGCACGTTTAGAGTACGACAGACTGATAAGATAAGGAGGATGGAATCTTTAAATCCAACTCTTTTTTTCTAACTGCTACAATAATAATAGCACAAAATGTTCTGTTTATAGGCATATAAAAAGGCTTTACAACAGACAAAGTAAATCTTTTTTCTCCCTCTACAGCCGTGCACAGAAGCGTTATTCATGGAACTGTTCCAATTCCGGAACGTGTTAGCTCCGGAACTGGTACGACTACTAGCGACCCTGCAAACGCAACAGATATCACCCGACGATCTACCTGGTATACTGAAAAAGGATGCTGTTTATAACGCCGTCGGATTGGCTGCGTTTGATTTGTATGATGATGTAAGTATCTGTTGTTTTAAATGGTTTTATCTTGCCATGGAACAAGTGGGTTTTTAGCGCTCAAAAGTTATGCTTACAGAATGTCAATGCGACTTTAATACAGGGGGGTAGGGCCATCTGAACCTCCCTGCGTTGAAATTTGTCGTTGGTTATATAAAAAAAAAATCTGCTGTTCCTATGAAACAGCATATATTTTTTTTTAAATTAAAATAGTAGTATAAAAATAGTGCAAATTGATGTCGTAGTTGTACAAAAGTGCAGTCACAACATAACATGATATTTATTTTACAAAAGTACCTAAACTCAATACTTTTATTTGACAACGCTTTTGTTTCCTTCTAGGTTGACTTCGACGAATGGTTCACGAAAGTTTTGAGTCAAGAGCTAAAAATCAAAGACAACAACTACAGAATAATCCGAAGAAGAGTATGTCAACTTATTGGTAAGCATCTTTTACAAAGTCTAGCTTCATTATCACCCCCTTTTTTATAAACGTGCTTAAGTGTTTACTGCGACTTAGTGATTAACGACTGCTTTAACCATAAATTTTAGACGCTTGAACGTCACTTAACTTGAATCATCGTTTATAAATAAACCCCCTATTGAATCACTACATAGTATAAAACAAAGTCGCTTCCCTGTCTGTCTGTCCCTATATATGCTTAGATCTTTAAAACTGCGTAACGGATTTTGATGCGGTTTTCTTTAATAGATAGAGTGATTCAAGAGGAAGGTTTATATGTGTAATACATGATTACATGCATAATATAGTAGAGAAACACTGATAATTTTAGAGGTTTCTAATGTAATGTCGTAAATAAACGCATTTTTTTGTGCTTACATTGTAAACGCTGGCTGAACCCGTCGAGATAGATCAACATAATGTACTACAGTATTGTACACCTTAAAAAGATCTACAAAAAAGTCCGCGATGGTATATGTCTATCTCTTAGGGATAACCCACAATAACCATTTTTATCCTATACTTTTTATGATAAATAATGGCTCTAAAATTATCAGTGTTTCTCCATTGCACCCGTGCGAAGCCGGGGCGGGTCGCTAGTAAATAATAAATAAAAACTTTATCGGTTCAGAAAAATATGGTACAATATGTTAAATAACTAG
Organism: Eremobia ochroleuca; assembly: GCA_949629135.1. NCBI lineage: Eukaryota > Metazoa > Arthropoda > Insecta > Lepidoptera > Noctuidae > Eremobia > Eremobia ochroleuca. The sequence continues at coordinate 3,266,330 of OX451397.1, forward strand.
TAATCTATTTAAATAACAGCCTTAGGCCTGTTAAACCGAAATTTTCACCATCCATCGCAGGTCAATGGTGCGGTGTTCGCGCATCACAGTCTCTCCGACCAGCAATGTATGCTTCACTACTG